>VZTL01000159.1:132635-147930 GCA_013400535.1 Scopus umbretta
CCCAGCACTCCCTCAACCCCTTTCAATCTCTCTAAACACTTTATAAGCCATAAATACACCCGAATGAGTTTAGATCAGTCGGAGTAAATGTCAAATTATCTTCTCTCTTTCTCTTCTCTGGCTTTTTTTCCCCCATTCCCTCCCCCTCAAAATCAACAGCTCCTAATAATCCGTCCCAACCCTTCATTATGCTTTGCGCTCTCACTTGGAGAGATTAAATGAATAAAGTATAAAAAAAAATAAATAAAAAAAAGAGGGAAGAAAAAAAAGGAGGATGGAGGGGGGTGGGACGGAGGAAAAAGAGAGAGGGAGAGAAAAGCAGGGGCACTTATTCTCCCTGCGTCTCCAACCATTTTCCTTTTCTTTTTGATTTCTACATCGCTGGTTTGAAAGCCTTTGAGTGACGGCGTCACAGGAACCCGAGAGAAAGCTGTGAGAGGCAGAGCTGTGTGGAAATGCCTCTGCACAGTAGGTAGAAAGTAACATAATTATAGAGCAGGTCAGAACCACTCGAATGAGCAAAAATAAAAGCACAGAGGTTTTTCTGTAGCCCGTCAGGGGAGGTAAAATCATTGTAAACTCTTTCTTTTTTTTTTTTTTTTTTTTTTTTTTTTTTTTTTTNTTTTTTTTTTTTCCTTCTTTATTTCCCCCCCTTTCCTCTTTTAAGGTTTGCGGTTTCTGGGAAATGAGCCGTGTGTTTTTTGGGATGTAGGAAACGATCTGAGTTGGGACGCGGTGGCTGTCTGCCACCTTTGGGGAGGGAGATGTGCTTGGTGTTGTATGGAGGCACCGGCCACCGCAGCCATGAGCCCCATCGGTGCCGGGGTGTCCTCCAGCACCACTGCCCTGCCTGGGACAACGTCCCCTGCCCAGCACCCTGCCTGGCATGGGACAGCCATGCCCAGGGGACGGCTCTGGGGCAGGGCGAGCATCCCCGCTCGATGCAAGGGCACAAGGAGGAAGGGTGATGGTGCACACGAGGGAGCATGGAGGGAAATTTGGGGCTGTGTCTCCAGCAGGGCCCTGGGGAGCCCGGGGACGGCCATCGGGGTGGCCCTGTGGCTCTGCTGCTCCTGAGGCCATGCGCCCCTTCCCGGGGGCTGGCGGGGACCCTGCCCTGAAGCCCCCCGCAGCCACCAGCAGCTGAGGAGGGGCAGCAGCGGGCACCGGCCCGGGGGAGAAGCCAGCTCCAGGGCCACCTGTGTCCTCTCCCTTCCCAAAAAGCATCCCCAAGTGCCCTCCGGGACCCTCCACCCCAGTGACGGTGCCTTTCTCTCCACAGCATGAATGTGCAGGGGGACTACGAGCCTGCCGACGCCACTGGCTTCATCAACATCAACTCGCTGAGGTCTGTGGGGTCCAGGCGGGACCCTCCCCGAGGCAGGGAAAAAAGCCCCCAGCACCCCCGGGGCTCGCCCCAAGCCAGCGGGATGTGGCCCCCTTCCCTGCTCGGGCTCTGGGGGTGTCCCGAAGCCTCCCCCTGAGCCCCCACCGCCCGCCGGGGTGCAACCAGCCCCCCTGCAGCACCAGCCCTTCCTAATTACAGCCTTCCCCAGCACAGCCGGTCGTTATTTTACTTATTTCTCAGACCCCGCCATACTCCCCGCTCCCCCACCCCCAACTCCAGGGGTGTAAAACACGCCACATTTACATAATGGGCTCTTAATTTTTCCATTGCCTGTTAAATGCTTTGTTCTCCCCGATCCGCCATGTCCCCCCACCCCTCTAAGATAAATTAATTACATTATCTCATGGAAAAAAAAAAATAATTAAACTGTACAGGCCTTAACAAACGCCTGCTCTTCACGCCCCCTCATTCTGCTTAAATTAATTGAAAGGAAATGTGTGTTATTACTGTTAATTTACAATTAATTTTTTTTTTTTTAAATCTGGTTTCCAGGCTGAAGGAATATCATCGTCTCCAGAGCAAGGTCACCGTAAAGCAGAATGAATAGCAATCAATCTCACGCAAGCCTCCCGCTCCCCTTTCTAATTTTTCTAAGAACTAGCACTAATTGTGGTGGTAATTTGTAATTGTAACTCGTCTCTCTGGAGTCACGGTGGAGGTGATGGCTTTGTTACAGGGCGGCAAGTGAAATGCAATCATTAAAAAAAAGGTGGTTGGCCGGAGGAGAAGTGGGGAAAGAAATAAAAACCCAGCCACGCGCTGGGTCCGCTCATTGAGAGCCGGGCTTTATTCCTGCCTTGTTTGTTTGCTCTTCTGGCCCAGCGCTTCCCCAAGCTGTGCTTTGTGAAATTTGTAATGGATTAAGTGCCCCTGAAGGACGGGGTGGGGGGGGGGGTGTCGTTACCTTGTTGTGAAGGTGGGGAGCAGGGGACATCGCCCCGCATGGTGCCGGTCTGGAGGGGCGAGCTGGGTGGCAGGGATGGGTTAAGAGGATTTTAGCCTTCCTCTTTTGTCTCTGTGTTAGTGCGTTTTAAAAGCAGACTTGGGGCTTGTTTGAAAAGGAAAAAAACCAAGGGAAATATCCCCCAACGGTCTTGCGGGAGGCAAGGAGGAGAGGAGTGCTTGCTCCGGGCTGGGCAGTGGGTTTCTCTCCCACCACGCCGGGGTGGGTTGTGGGCCCCTCCACCCCCGGGGCTCAGGCTGCAGCACTCGGCCAGGATGCAGGGATGGCTTGGCGATGGAGGCCCGCTCCGAAACACACGGTGGAAGCAGAATGAAAGAAAGAAAACACCTTCTAACCCATGCAAACGCCCAGGATGCGCTGCTGCTCCGCACTGCTGAGGATGGGGAAGATGCATTTGGGGATGTTCCCATGGTGGGTGTCCCCAGGCCGGGAGCAGAGGTGCTCTTCAGGAGCTGGGAGCGATACATCCCCCACGTTGCATCCTGCAGTGGCCGGCACGGCTGCGGGGCACCAGGCAGCCCCATGCTGGCAGCAGGGATGTGCTGCTTTCCCACCCATTTGGGGAGCAAAAGCAGAGCTGCCACCGAAAAGAGGAACATTTTTGCAGCCCCCGGGGGGACAGCCAGGCCCGGTGGCCCTTTGGGGATGTCCAGGCGTGCCCTTCCCACCCCACTGCTGAGCCAGCGAGCGTGACAAGCTCTGACATCACAGCTGGGAAAATAACATGTTATTTTCCCAGCTTGGATGTGACTTTCCCTACTATTACTGGCAGCAACCATCTTGGGAGGAGAAAGCAGTGGAGGGTTGTCAGGCAAGGGGAGAGAAATGGTTTTCTGGGCTGGCGGAGCCTGTCTGACCCCCGTGGCGTGCGGGGAGAGGAGATGCTGCACGGGGCCACCTTGTTCCCTATAGCCCATTGCTTTCAGCAGCGAGTCCATGCAGCAAGCGCAGCTACGCATGGGGGTCCTGCGTGAGCCATGCCTCGGAGCCCTGCAGCGGCGGTGGTCAGTCAGCAGGGTTGTGCTGCTGAGCCTACCCTGGCACAGGCGCCCGGTGTCAAGCCAGCCCTGCTCCTCCCACAGCAGCCCCCTCCCAGGTGGGGGAAAGGGCTTGAAACCTCATCAGGAGCCATCTCCTGGGGGGGAATCATCCAAAAAACAAGATGGGAACAGAGCTGCTGCTCTCCTGCGTGCTGGGGAAGGATACTGCGCTGGCCCATGGGACAACGGGCAGCCCTGTAAGCTGTGAGCGTTACCTCCCCTGCTCGCCCGTCCTCGGCGGCTTGGCCATGGTAGAGGTCTCCACTGGCAAAGTGGAGTCTGAAAGAACTTGGTGCAACGAGGAGCTGATGTCTCCTTTGGGGGAAAAACAAAAAGAGTGTCACAGCAGAAGCATCTTATGCCCAAAGGCTTGAGAAATGCTGAACATGCTCTGGAAGGGCTCATCAGACCAGCTGGGCCACCTCTCCCCCGGGTGCTTAAATCATCAGCTGGAAAAAGCCTTTTCACCCCAAGGCCTCGAATCTCCTCCAGCACTTGCGCTGCAGCACTTCTGAGTGTGGACCCCAGGGTGCCCCCACGCCTCGCTGCACCCGCTGGATGCGCAAGAAGGTTGCTGACGGAGGGTAGAGGATGCTGCGTACCATGGCAGCTCTGACTCCTCGGGCAGCGCGGGGTTGCTCTTGGAGGCAGAGGTGGACGTGGCTGCGGCCAACCTTGGAGGAGCAGCGTGTGTTGGCTTCCAGCTGCTGCTTCCAATTGGGCTGAAAGCGCATCGTTCTGGTAAAGCAGAGCTGGGTGTATTGGAAAAGCCAAGTCAAATCCAGTGTGAGTCTTGCAGGAGAAGAAAAAAAAAAATCTCTTGAAAATTGTGGGGTTGTGGGATAGAGAAGACCCAGCAAATGCTTGCCCTTTCCCCTTGGTGCAGCTGCCAGGGGCTGCAGTGATAGGATGCTGTGAGTCAAACACCACGTTTAATTACTACTTTAATTACCATCAGCCCTTCCAGTTCCCATGATTTGATGGCTTCTCATTGCCCCCCTTGCAGTTTCCCAGAGTTCTTCCACCCCTGGTGTGTCTCAGGGAGGTATTTCAGCGGCTGGGGCTGGCAGCCTCCCATCGCAGCAGGAGGGAAAAGCCGTGGCCGAGAGGCGTGGTGTGAGCAGCTCCTGAACCACCTGGTACCTCCCCAGCAGAGGCATTTCGGGGATAACATTTTGGGCTTTCAAGGTGGCAGGCTTGTTTCTGCAACATCCAACCGGCTGAAAGGGCAGTGAGCATGGGCTGGGCGCTCCCCATCCCCGGGGCAGATCCGCAGCTGGTGAGAGCCCAGCGGGACCCCGGGAAAGGACCTGGGTCACCGCTGGGCTTGGAAGCTCTTCTGCGCATCCCCCCACAGCGCCGCCCGTCGCTCAAGCTCCAGCCTGCTCCAAGGCAGCCCCTCACCACCCTGGGGCTGGGAGTCCCTGGGGATGCCCTTGGGAAGCTGCACCCCCTCTTTGCGCTGCAGGCTGTGCCATGGGCCTGCTCTGCCGCCCTCCCAGGCTCAGGGGAAGGGCTTGTCTGGGGTCACCGCAATCGATATCTCATCTGCAGGCTCTCCTAGCGGAAGTGATGGTATATTGGAACATGGTAATGGGTCTTGTCTAGTGGAAAAGGCTAATCTTCCCCAGCTGTACAGGATCTCCGCAGGTGTCCTCCGGCTCTCCCTGCTGCCACCAGCCCTGCAGCAAGCCAAGGAGCAGACATGCTTCTTTAAAGCTGCAGCAGTCCAATTTATTGCTGGTCCCAATGAGGGAAAGCTGCTTCCAGCTCGGCCTTGCATAGCACAGACCTGCAGTCAGGGCTTCCCAGCGAAGGACTGGCACCCAGGGTGGCACCACACAGCACGGGCGGCCGCAGCCGCTCACATTTACTGGCTCAAAGCAGAGGAGGTGATGTGCCCTCCAGCCTCGCTCACCTGGGGATGGTGTTTTCCCAGGGAGAGGAGGAGGATGGAGGAACGATGCCAGGAGGGATGTGGACCCCTCAGGATGCTACCTGCAAGCATAGGTGGGAGGGAGGCAAGCAGAAAAAGCAGGGGGGAAGCTCCTCGCTGTTAATTTGGCTTTTTTGGCAACGCGCTCGCTGCCTGGCGGGGCTCACCGCACGGGGCTTGGCCTGTTTTGCCCGTCCCCAGGGACTGCTAGCAGAGGCAGGTCTCCCCTTCCCCTGCCCAGCCGGCTGTCGCGCTGAGGCAGGCTTTGTACATGCCCAGGGGGTCCTGGTTTTTATAAGCTGACCAGCCGACGCTGGCTACCGCAGCCTCCGGCATCACTATGGCAAAATCAATTTTCCCGTTTCTCTGGAGGTAGTGGTAATTACCGGGTTAAAGGTTTAATATGCATGTGGTTTTTAGCACAAACGTTGCCAACTACAGCTCGGAACAACGTGCAAGTTTGGGCAATGCGTCCTGGGGGCTTAGATGTGGCCATGGGGTGAGGAGCCCCCCCGATGTGGTCTGCATGTGGAGCAGTCTGCAGTCTGTGGTCTGCAATGGGGAGCCCAGGGGCCCTGAGGGGGTCCCTGGGAGGCTGAGCCGCCATCAGGTTCCAAGAAGTTCATGCCAAAATCCTGCTGTTCAGGGCATGGAATGTTTCCTGCAAAAGTCAGTAAGAATAGATGGGTGTTTAGAGAAAACTCCTGGGAGGAAAGAGCAGCTGTGGGGCCACTGGGTTTTTGCTTAAACTTTATTTTATTGGAGAAAGGGAGCAAAAGGGGGGATGTGTTGCAGGAGAGAAGCAGAAAGGTCTTGTGTGGCTGTGCCCTGTGGGATTCTGTCCCCATCATGTCCCCTCCTGGGGCTCCATCTCCCCACCTGCATGGGTGTGTGGGAGGGGACCCCGGCCCACCTCTCTCAAGGGAGAGGGAGAAAATCCTCTTGTGCTACCCAACATCATGTAATTTTGGGCAGGCAATGGTCCCGGGGTGCCAGTAATGATCCGGCAGTGCAGAGGATGGCATTTCCCCCTGCATGGACACCACTACTGGCGATGCACTCACAGGACAACCACGAGAGACCCCGCAATGAGCATTTGGTCCCCGTTTTCCTTCAGAGACGTGGCTCCAAGCGGGTTCATGGGAGCACATGGGTCACAGGGCTGCAGCACAGCATGGTTATTAAGTGTTTCCATCTTTCCAAGGGAAAGCTATCCCCCCGGTGTGGTTGGGAGTCGCCGGCCGCAAGCTTCCCAGGCAAGGGGGAGATGGTCGCCTTTGTAAACCCCTTAACAAGGTAGCTTTGTCTCCCCATTTAACAAGAAGCTCCCTTGCTTCTTCCCTGGGAGTTTCCCAACGCCGGATCCCTGAAAGCCAGCTTTATGCTCCAGCCGGGGACGCGCTACTGTGGGGCCGGCGGGGATCAGAGGGACACAGGGGCCCTTCTGCACGCCCCTGACAAAAGGCTGCCCCGGGGGGACAGAGCGTCAAAGCTCAGCCGGCTCAGGGCGGGGGACAAGGGATCCACAGAGGAGGCTACGGACGCAAGCCCGCCGTCCATCTGGTCACTCAATCGCAGTGGGCAGCGACCCGGCGATGCTCGGGGAGGGCCAGGGGGTCCTTCTGGTTTGTCCCCCTGGAGAGGGGGCAGGGGGAACAGCCGGGAAGGGACAGGTAGGTTTTGTTGGCTGCAGGTAACTGGATCCGCAGCCGTTGGTGCCTTCCTGCCCTCTCCTCTGGCTTCGGCTGGGGGTGAGAGATGGGAGGTGGGAGTGAAGAGCCGAGGGCTGGAAACCAAGACCTCCGTTTGCAGGGGATGCTTCCCCTCAGCTGGATGGAAATGGGTTTGGAGAAAGCCTTGGGGTGTCTCTGCTCCGACAATCTGCAGCCCTCCCGGCTGGACCAGGGCACGTGTGGTGGCAGGAGGAACCGCTCGGAAGTGATGCTTGGCTATGAGGGGCATCCCGGTCATGGCAGAGGCATCAGAGTCGGAGCTGCCCTGTCCCACCTCCTCTTCCTTCCTCGGGGGCTGTGATGGCCTCTGCTTGGTTTGGGAGCTCTTGCCCTTCCATCATCCCACCAGCAAGTGCCCCGTCTCGCCTCCCCCCCCCCTCCAGCCATCTGCCTTCGAGCCCCCCCTCCCAGATTTACTGTCACGCGTTAAAACCACGGCTCAGCACCAGGGTCAGCATGTCACGGTGGCCCCTCATCGATTTGTTTTACCTCCCCTCGGCAAAAGCACTTTGGCCCCGGCCCCCTCAGTGGCGTAAGGGGCTTCCCAAGGCCCCGGCGCTTCCCTTGCCCATCCCGGACCCCATGGGCACGGGGCAGTGGGCGGCCAGCTGAGCCACTGATCTCCTGACCCCCCCCGGGGCACCTAATGTGTCTCCCTGGTTTATCTGGATCAATATTTCCACAAGAGCAAGAAAACCCCTCTGGGGGGGGGGAAAGACAGGGGGGGCCATTTGTTTGCACAGCCCCACGGCTGGTTTAGTGCTTGGCCGGGCTGGGTCCCTGTGAGGGGCTGGGAGGGGAGGGAGACCCCAAACCAGGGGTCCCAGCTCAGACCGGGGGTGTTCAGGGTCTTCTGCTTCTAGTCAATGTCTGCTCTGTGCCAGGGCACAATGGCCAGGGTGCCTTTGGGTCCAAAACCTGAGGAGCTGGGATGGCTTCAGCCCTCAAGCCCCGCACCCAGCAGGCGTGGGGCTGCCATGGGCAGGGGGGTGGCAGCGGGCGGGGGTGCAGGGGGCTCACCGGGCTCCGGATGAACGGCAGAGGAACCCAGGGACGCTGATGGCTGCAGGGAGAGCGCTCGGTGGGGTCTGCTTCTGCCTCTCCAGGTGTTTGGGACTGGATAAAGAATTTTTGCGCTATTTTATTTGGTTCTGGGAGTGTTTTTACAAGAGCCTGGAAACGAAGGTAAAGGATGCACGTTGGCTTAATAAGCCCAAGCGGTGGGCTGCTGGGAGACAGGGCCAGGACGGCAGCCTCCAGCCCTTCCCAATGCACGCTGCGGGAGCTCGAGGCACGGGGACTCTGGCTCTTACAGCCTGGCTGAGAGAATCGAGGCAGAGAAAACACGGACAACCCTCGAATGCCACGCAGGCTGCGACTGCCCCTGTTGAAGGCACCATGCCTCCAAAACCCCTCCTGCCCCCTGCCCCGTCCCATGGCATCGCCCCCAGCCCCGCCACCGCCGTGCCCACGGGTCCCCGCGCCGGCGGCCGGGGCAGATGCACGGCAACACTGGCAGCCCGAGGAGAAAGCAGGGGCTCTTGGCAACTCTGCCTTTTGCTTTCAGCCTCGCCCTCTCGCTATTTATCGGTGACTTTTGTCCTTGGCCAGCTTAGCGGCTGAAAGGGGCTGTATTATATCACATGTAGGCAGCTCCTGGGGGGAGAGGGCCGCGCTTTCTGCTGGAACAAAGCGCGGGTTGGCTAATTCCCCTCTCCTCCCGCGGCACCCGGGTCCCATCTGGTTGACACAGTTTGCTCCAGTGTCTCCTGCTATTAAGCCCCCACTTGCCTGCTTGAATCGCTCACGCTCCCCCCGCCCCTGTACCCTTGGCCCCTTTTTCTTGCTTTATTTTTCATTTTCCCCAAAGCCAGGCAGAACTTGCTGCGCGGAGTGATGTCAGATGTGTGCGAAGCAGACCAATAAAACCTAATGCATCCCCCTCTTTGTCTGCAGGCCTCTCCAGCGCCTCACATTTTCCACTCAGAAAGCCACTTAAAACACATCAGCAACAATCCCTCACAAAACAGCCACTTGTTGGCTAATTGTGCCGAGGACCTGCGCACGCCGCATTGCGCTTTCCTGCCGAGGAGTACCTAGCGCTGCCAGGGGCTGGGGCTCCCCGCCGAGCCGCGGTTGATGGGGACCCTCAGCATCTACCAGGACCAGCCCCGGGGTCTCAGCTGCTCCCCAGGGTTTGGTGGGGCAGGGATGCGGGACGGGGATGTTTCCATTCCCCGTGGCCTCGGGTAGGTCTGGATCAGCTGGAGAGGATGGCCGCAGAGCCAGGAGTGGGACTCAGCTCAGGACCCCTCTTTGCAGCGGGATGGACAAGCAGACAGACCCAGCAGAGCTGCCTGGAGCTCTCTGCCCTACCTGCTATCTCCTGCCTGGGCCGGAAAGCAGGCAGGCACACTGCCGGTGGGATGGGAGCTCAGGGGGGAGACGAGGAGGGTGCTGGGACTCTGCTGGGCTGGTGACTTTTTGCTCGGTGCCTGTGATCCTGGGGTGATGGCGCTGTGTCTGCAGGCTGAGAAGAGCTAGCTTCCCTGTGCCGATGGGAGGGAGCTCCCTTGCAGCTTGGAAGGATGCTGGTGGCTTTCACCGGAGGGGATAGGAGACCTAGATGTGTGCTGGAGAGCAGATAGGGTGAAAGTGAGAGACGCTCCATGCTGGGAAGAAGGCAGAGGGGCTTGGACCTTTGCCTAACGGAGAAGCATCCAAAAATCCCTCCCCAGGGATCCTTTGGACACTTTGGGATGGGGGAGAAGAGATCAGCAGGTGGCTAATCTCTCCCTTTGCATCCCAGGGACAAGAGCATCCCTCTGCCCATCCCTCTGCCGCAAAGGGTCCCCCAGCACGCCTGGCCTTCCCTCCCAGCAGACAGACAAGCGCACGGAGTAGCTGCATTTCTTTTTCTGCAGAAAATCTCTGGCAGCTTTTCCCGCTGCCACCTCCAGCATCCCAGGGAGCAGGACTGGAGCTGCGTGTAGTCAAGGCAGCCTGGTCTTGAGGGGGAACCGTCACACCTTTTAGTTGAAAACTGTCTAATCCTACCCCAGTTTGGGGCTAATTTGAGGCAGGCGAGGAGGTTCAGTGCCAGAGCTGGCAGCCAGCCGTAGCAGGAGGCTCTTGGCGGGCGCTGTGCTGGGCAGGCAGCCCAGAGCCCTCCCGGCGAGCACCGTGCCGCAGAGCTCACCTGCCCGCGCTCACCTGCCTGCTTAAATGTCACACGGGCAGAGCAGCATGGGGAACGTGGGCAGCGTGGGGGTCCGGCCTTTTGCTTTCTCTACAGGGAGCCAAGCTGCTACCTGCTCCGGCTCGGTTTTGGTGACCAGGCTGAGCCTCCGCCGCACTGCCCCAGCCAGCAGCAGCCAGGCGATGCAGAGGGAGCTGCAGGCAGCTGCCTTCTCTTCCCAGCGCCTTGCTTTGCTGCCAGATCCGGCACGCTGCAGCGGGTCGATGGGGGACCCTGGGGGCAGGTCGGACCCCACACCGGCCACACACCTGGGCAGCAAATGGGTGCTAGGGGAAGAAGGGGTTAAGCTGAGCCAGCAGCAGAAATCAGAGGATTACAGGTTTGTTGCCGGACTGTCCCATCTGTCACCAGCACAAAGACGAGCCCTGTCTCGGGCTGGGCTGTCAGTGAAGAGCCCACCACTACATTAGGACTCCATTAGGGGAGACTGGCGGTGGGAAATGGCAGCTGTCAGGGCACTATCATTTCTCCTGTAATTCCTCCCGCTCGCTCCTCAACTGCACTTAAATAGCAGGTCTACCCACTGGGCCAATTTTACATTTTCTTCCTCCTGCTGCTCCTCTTCTTTCTTTAAAGCTGCAGCTCCCTGGGCCCCTTCCCCGGCAGGCTGCCAGCGGCACCTCCACACGGAGAAGGGCTCACGGGCATTGGCAGCATCCCGACTGCTGGGGTGGCTATGGAGATGCAGCGATCCCAGCCTGGTCTGCAACAGCAGCGGTGGGCTTAGTGATGGGACTCACCGATCCTGACCCTGGCACATGAAGGGGAGGGGTGTTATGACCTCCAAGGGTAGGCAGTGTCCTTCCCATCTCCCATCATCTGGGACTCTCCAAGCTGATGAATTTTTCCCGGTCTGCGCTGCCCTTGCCCAAAAGTCTGTCTGCCTGGGCAGGGTTGGCACCGCTCTGCAAAGGGGGCCAGGGTGGGCGGGATAGCATCTGGTGAATGGGAAGGGGACCTTGTCCAGTGACTGTGGGCTGGAGCAGGGTTTCTTTCTCCAGCCACCAAATCTGCCCAATCTTTCAGCGCTTGGCAGAGCCTCCTGGGTTGCACTGCCTGGTGCAGTCATGGCCACCTTGGGGCGGGATGCTCCCCTGGCACCGTCCGGTCTTGGGATCCGTCTCACCATGGTATGTCTGACTGAGGGATAAAACCATGGACAACCAGGTTTCCTGATGGGACAACATCACCTGGAAACTCTCAGGACCCACAGAGAGCATCTGCTCCAGGAGGAGCCTTGGAGAAACATCTCAGCATGGTGGGTCCCCTCTCACAAGCCACATGTTTGCTGGGGGTCTCCATGCTCTCCAGGGCTGCCCACACCCTGCCCTGCCTTCACCGTGTCTCCTGCCAGACCCGGTGCTGCCGGCGCTCCCCGCGGAGCCTCCTTTTCCAGCGGGGGATCAAAACAAACACTTCTGCAGGGAAGTGCATTGCAGCAGTGCTTGAAATAAATAACTAATTTCTCCCTACATGATCTTAAGGAGCAGGAGAGGCGTGAATAGCAGGGCCTGGTGTCGGACTGACTGGACTCCCTGGTGCGGTAATTCAGAGGATGACAAACATAAGCCAAAGAAAAATGTTGAAAAATGGGCACTTCCCGCAGCCCTGAGCAAAGGAGCTATTGCAGGGTTTGGAAATAACGAAGGCAAAAAGAGGGAGAGGGGGGAATTTTCTTATTGAGACCAAGTGAAGTGCCAAACAAGCTGCTATTATGGTGGCTTTGAGAGGCACGGGGAGGGGGTGATGGGGAGGAGAGCAGGGGGAAGGAGAGGAGGGAGGTGGGGGAGAAAAGAGGGAGAGAGGCCTGGAGGAAGGGAGAAGGGTGGGGGACTCAGGGACGAGGGGGATGCGAGGAGCCAAAGGTGCAAGGTGACCTGAGCGAGGCAGAGAGAGGACCAAGTTGTGTGAGGGTGGCAGGGCCACCGCACACCAGCGCCCTATCCCTCACCCCAGGTCCCCCATATCTCCCCATCCATCCCCCATCCTGGTCCTCGGCCACCTTCCACCCCCCGCACCCACTACCACCAAAATGGAAAAANCCCCCCCCCCCCACCACCTACCACCAAAAATAAAAAAAAAAAAAAAAAAAAAGAGATGGAAAGAAGGAAAACAAAATATCTACAGTTGTCGAGACAAGGGGAGAAAAATAGAGGCAAACATCCATAATTTTCTCTGTGGGGCTTTGCAGTAATTGAGCCATTTGGATAAAAATAAAGGCAGCAGGCCCTTTAGGTAAGAGGAGCTTTTGCAATCCAAGAAGCCTGAATTATGCGCCTTGTATCACTTGAAACCCCCCACCCCATCACCCCCCTCTGCCTCCCCCATGCGACACCAAACCACTTTCCCTTTTCTTCTTCTTCTCCTCTTTTTTTTTTTTTCCTCCTCCTTTTTTAAGTACCCTGTCAAACAGCGTCCGACGAGAGGAGAATTTCAGCTGTCACAACTAATTTCAGCGCGTGCGTGTGTGAAGGTGTGTGTGCCTCAGGCGGGGGGAGACGGGTGATGGAGGCGTAGAATCACTCCTTTCTTTTTTTCCCCCCTTTTTTTTTTTCCCCTCTAAAAGGAAGATTTACATCAGAAATTTGTTTCTGGAAGTGTTTAAGGCCTGTAATTTCCTTCTTTTCAATTGCTGCCTGATGTCTTCTTCTCGCCGGGCTCCCTCCTGGCCGTCCCTGCCCATCCAGAGCCAGGGCTCGCCGTCACCCTCCTGGCAGCCCGGTCCCTCAGCCCCGGGCTTGCCCAGCACCAAGGAGGCTCCTCCATCTCTTGCCAGGGCTTGAGATTGCCAAAACTCGGCGCTCTCAGCCCCGAGCGCCATGCTGGCTCTGGCAGCAGAGGCTACTGCTTCTCCCTGCCGGCGTCCCAGCGCCAGGGGCTTTAGGCTGCAGAATTGGTCACCTTTTTTTGCAGCCGCTTTGAGGTTGGCATTAACTGGAGGGTCACAGGGCAAATCCTGCTCAAGGCACGGCACCCCCAAGAGCCGAGTGGGGCTGTCACCTGGGACCGACCTGGGAAAAGGGGCAGCTGGGGAAAGGCCGGTGCTGAGCCTGTTGGGTCTTCCCGGCCAGGGCTAGGAGGGGAAAAAGTCCCTGAATCCAGCAAAGTCTCCAGGCTGTTTACAAGAGAGGAAGAAGCAAAGCCCTAGGCATGGCTGGAGAAGTTGCGTCTACCGTGGTCGGAAGATGACGGGGTGCCTGCGGTGATACAGATCATCTTAAAATCCTTCCCCCATGAGCGGTGTCCCTTTCTCCTCAAATAAATGAGTGTTTTGCTTAAGAAAATGATCCCGACTTCTGAAAGGAGGAAAGGCTGGTCATCAGCAAGCCTGCTGGTGGAACACAGGCGACTGGCAGCAGACCGTGCATCCCAGCGAAGAAGCATGTTTCCTGCTCTTGGAAAGCCACCAGATAATTTCATCGGCCTCAGCAATTCCCACCTACTCATGTAGGCGCAAACGAGATGCATAAAACTGGAAAGAGCAAGAAACAGCCAAGAACGAGAGCAACACAACTTGGGTCATAGTTTGACTTTTTAATTAAATACTAGGTGGCTTTGGGAAATGGGGTCTGGGATCAGTGAAACTTAGACTATTCCAGGCTCAGCGCGCAAACCCAGCCACGCCAGGAGCTGGCTGCAGGCTGCAATTTGGGAGCTAACATCTCTCACCCGTCCATGCAGCTGCATCTGGGGGCGGGGGGGCGTTTAGGTCAAGGCCCGCTGTGTTCCCAGCCTGGGGGGATCGATCGCCGGACCTGGGCTCCCACCACTGACCACCTCCTTTTTGCTGTGGGCACCCAGCCGGCAGAGCTGACGCCCGCTGCCCCTTGTGCCGCCCCGTGCCGTAAGCCGTGCCACCATCCCGTGGTAAAGGATTGCTCTCGTATCCTGGAGGATACACGAATGCTCAACCCCGTACAGGCGCGCACCGCCCCCCGAGAGGGTCTGTGGACGGGCAGCGGGTTGGGCGGCAGCCGTCGTGGGACACCCCCAAAAAGCACTGCCATCGCCCAGACGTCCCGGGCTGTAAGGGCTGGGCAGGGGCCATGCAGCAGCGCCCTGCTTGAGGAATAAGCTTTGCATGTTCTTTGCATTACTCCTCGACTAACTGGTCCTTGCATCAGCCCAGAGTCTCCTGCTGCTCCGCTGCGGTGGGAGGGTTGCGACTGAGGGCTGAATCAGACCTGGGGGCTCCGGCCCAGAGGATGGGGGGGTGCCCGGGCACCTCGCGGAGCTCCGGCTCTCGGCAGAGCAGGGCTCTGAGGAGCAGGGCAGTGCTCTCTGGAGCACACCGGCACGCCGCGTCCCAGAGCTTCGTGCAACATGTCACCACCACCGCGGCAGTGTCTGGCTCACGGCAGCGTGGTCAGAAACAGGGCCTGCAGATGCATGCACGGACATAGGCAGGAATGGGCACTGTGGGATGATGCGATGCCACGGAGAGTGTTGAATGGTGATTGCTACGGCCACCACCACAGCAGGGATGGAGGGGATGGCACAGCCTGGCATGGAATAGCACGGGCAGGGATGGGCTGGCAGGGGCTGGCAGGCGTGGGGTGGCACAGGCAGGGACGGGATGGCAGGGGGTGGAAGGGGCTGCAGGGATGGGTGGCCCAGGCAGGGATGGGATGGCAAGGGCTGGAAGCGGCTGGCAGGGATGGGGTGGCCCAGGCAGGGGCGGGCAGGGGCTGGCAGGGATAGGGTGGCACAGGCAGGGATGGGATGGCAAGGGCTGGAAGCGGCTGGCAGGGATGGGGTGGCCCAGGCAGGGGCGGGCAGGGGCTGGCAGGGATAGGGTGGCACAGGCAGGGATGGGATGGCAAGGGCTGGAAGCGGCTGGCAGGGATGGGGTGGCCCAGGCAGGGGCGGGCAGGGGCTGGCAGGGATAGGGTGGCACAGGCAGGGATGGGATGGCAAGGGCTGGCAGGGGTGGGTGGCCCAGGCAGGGAGGGGCT
>VZTL01000159.1:148646-160561 GCA_013400535.1 Scopus umbretta
AGCGAGAGCGGCGGCCGGGGCTTGTGACACGGCAGAAACGCGGCTCGGCGGGGCAGGAGGCGGTCTGCAGCCTGCGGGAGCTCTCGCCTGCCGAGCTGTCGTTTTGCACTTTGCAGTGGGTGGGTGCGAGCTAAGGTTAACTCGCTTTTTAAACGAGGCCTTAGTTGTGCGTTAGGCTGATCGATAGAAGCCCTGGCAGAGGGGGAGCTTTGCATTCCCTCCCGGGAGGGGGGAGTGAAGTTCTCCCCCAAGGAATCTCTGAGCTTACACAGCACCAAAATGGGAACTTTCAGCGAAAGCACCCAAACCTGCAGAAATCAACACCCTTGTCTTGAGTGCGGGGTATTCCAAATACTTGCATGCTTCTCGGTGTGTGGAAAGTGGCTCCAGAAACAAGAAGCTGCTGCTAACAGCGCAGGCTTTGTGACTGTTCATCTCATCTCTTCTTCCAGGGCTGTTGCAGGTGTTTATTCCCTCTCTGAACAGGTTGCACTTTCCTCATGCTTAGTAACTGCACCTTAACAAGGTGTAATACAGCTAAATACCAGGACCACAGCCCAACTGGCACTCAAAGACCCTGACTTTATTCTTTCCGACGTTACAGGCCGGGTGGGAGAAATCTTCTGTTGCCCAGACTCGATTTTCTCATTTCGCTGAGAAACTTCTGAAGAAACTAAGCTGGACCCTAAGACTTTTCAAGGGATCACTCTAATGGAATTTAAGTGGCTTATCGTCGCTCGCAGCTCACTTGTGAATCAGTGTGGCAGCGAGTCCGTGTTCTGTGCGGTCTTCAGCGACCTGTACGGAGGCACTCGCTGCTCTAGATGAACACCCAGCGCTTTCCCAGAGGAGATCATGAGCTAGTCTGCTCTTCAGCTGTTGGTCTTTTTTTTTTTCTTAGCATAAGTATTGCAGCAGGCAAGTTGTGTGTTAGCTGCTTCCCAGATGAGGCCACGCATCGCTTTTCAGTGGCTAACAAAGCGCTGTGGCCTTGACGGTATGTGATGTCTGAAAGCTTTGCCGTTAGCCCAGGGTTATCTACGTGGTGCAGTTAAATTGGGAGGTAATGCAGATGTGTTTCTCTTCACCCGGTCGTCTGTTACTGAAGGCCTCTTGTTGCAAAAATATCTTGTTGAATATCTGGTAATATTATCACCTGCTAGCAGTTGAATAATCTTTGAATAACCTGTTTATGTAGAAGAAAATAATTTATTTGCTGGTAAGTTGCAGCTTGTTGAAATTATTTTGTGAGTATGTTGAAAGTGCCACAGTACGTACCGCTCGTCTGATCGGTAGCAGGTTAAATGTGGGAGTGGGCTGCCTGGACGGTACTAGGCTAAAACATACCACGAACTGAAGTGTGATCTGCATTGGTGTCGCGTGGTTGCTGTCCTGTTTGTAGGGTGAATCTGTGAGGCCCCCTAACCCGCACGTTAAGGAGATGGAATATTGAATAATTCTGTAACCTAGCTGTGCTCGCTCCGATTTTGCTATTCTTAAGTTCATTATGCTTGAAGGAATGTGTTGGTTTTCCATGAGCCTATGACCTGAGTTAGTCTGAACTGGAAGATTCAAAATCTTCCAGGCTGCCAACTTCAGGTCAGGCGCTGCAGCGTAGCAATCTTCCTGCTATCTTTTCATGCTGGAAACAGGTATGTTGAGAAACGCGCGCTCTACATGTGTTCATGGGAGTGCAGTGGCCTACATTTTTGTGCAGCGAGTTATATGCTGCCTGATGAATGTGATTTTTTTTTTTAATTAGTATATATGAAAAAATCATTGGCAACTGCTAAAATACTCCTCCCCCCGCCCCCTGCAAAAGTGCTTGATTTGATCTAGTTCCATAGAGACTTTGTAAGGGAGTAGGTAGTCTTCTGCACAGTTCGGCAGGTCTCAGTTGTCGCTGGTGACTTGTTACCAAATGTGACTGAAGATGGTCTTCATTGCCTAGTGGATGGATATTTACCTCAAGCAATCTGTGACGGAACTTCCTGGCTGAGAATCAGGTGGGATGTAAAGGCACTTCTCCGGAGGTGATGGCACCGAGTGTGCCACTGTTCTTTTGCCTGGGCAACAGAATGCTGGGCGTGTTTAACCTTGTATTTGCCTGAACTATACTGATCTGGTATGCAGATGTCAGCTTTTGTACTGTTTGTGGCCACTGTCGTAGCCTTTTCCGAGTATTACTTTCGCTTTAAAGGAGATGAGGGAGCAGAGGAAAAAAATTCTTAGTTCTCACTTTGCGGGTTGGTATGGCATCCCTGGCTTGACATTTGAACTCTTTCAAAGTTTAATCTTACCCTCAAGACGAGTAATCAAGTTTACTGAATTCAGTTCTCATGAAAGCCATAACACTAAAATCAGACTGTGGAATACAATACTTGGTTATTAATAACTAAATAATTCAGGACAGGGAAGATGTTCCTGATCAATCACAGTAACTGCATTCCTCAAAGTCACTGGGATGTGAGATGACAGAAGAGTAAGAAATCTGGCATACTTTTGACAGAAATGCCTCGTATGTGGCTTTGGATGCTTGTGCTGGACCTGTTTGTATTTTTTGTGGACTCTTAAATATTTGAGATGTATCAAAAATGACCTTTTCAAGTGAATGCTGGGGCTTTGAGATGATCTGTCCCGCATCTTCTGCACCACACCTCAAGTGAGTGGATTAGTTTATGGATCATAGGTGTGACCGTCCGTTTGTCCAGCTGCTCCTAGGCAGGGTGGCTTTTCTTCTGTGGCATTTTGGGGGGTGGCGGGAGAGAGGATGTTTTGTTCCCCTTTTGAGTAACGGGATCAGAAAATAAGCAGAGCCGCCTGTGCTTTGGACAAAAATGGATTGCTATCGGACTGTCCTTGAGTCTTGTTCTAACTGACAAAACAGCGTCTTGCCTGGTTCTTGCCCTCTCCTGTTCTCCTTAGCAGTCTTGCTTTCAGTACAACGCACGTATTTGCAGCACTTACTTTTTCCCTCTTCATACATGTGCTTTGCTTCTTGTAACCTGCCCTATGTACTGCCTGAATCTGAATTTCTGGGAACGTTATGAAGAGGAAAGGCCGTGGCTTGGTAAGCCTGTAGCGTTGCCATCTTGGGTACCTTGAATGAATATCCTGAGACTTACAGAGAGTCAACAGGCTGTATGTTTAAAATCCCTTTCTACTATCAGGCTCTAACTTGTAATTTCTGTGGGGATTGAGGGGTCTTAAGACTTACTTTTCTTTATCCCCTTGCCGAGTACTTTTCCAGATCATCCTCAAATAGATTTAGGGCTTTGCAATTACTCTAGTATTTAGGAAAACCACCTGTGAAACTTAAATGGTTGTGGGTGGTTTCATTACTTCCTACAGAGCTCTGGAGAAATGTCCATCACGCAAACTCAAGTATTCTGCTCGACGAATGGGAAGAGTAGCAGAATTACGAGAATTGTCTGAAGGGCCAGATGACAGTGCCTTGTAGTTTTATATCCTGCTAATACCTAGAACTGGCGATTTTTATCGCTTGTTCTTTTGCAGGACAGCATGGAGAGATTGTTCCCAGAAGCTAGGCCCTTTCTCTTGAAAGCTGAATTCTGCAGATACTGGTTTTTGAGTCCTGCTGTGCCTAGCCATGAAGCTTCTTATTTAAAAGTGTTTTGGCATTACAGCATTTTTAAAGAGTGTTAAAGGTATGAAAGGACAGAAATGCAAGGGATAGGAAAACATTCTTCTCACAACTTTATGGATTGTTTTCTTTCGTGTTTCTTGGCTTTACCAGTGCAATTTGTAGCTCAGGTTTGTACTGTGTCCTTTAAAATATTGGTTGAAGAGCTTTATTTTGGGAAAATTAGGTGCAGAAACAATTCTGTAGTAGTGATGCTTTTTTCCAGTGTATTTCCGAGCTTAGTAAAATGGACGTGTTTGGTTTAGGGGGGAAAAAAGGGGGGAAAAAAATGAAGACCGCATACAGCGGGACAAAAGCAGTGGCTAGCAGTACATTACTCAAGGTCATTTAGTCAGATAAGGGCTAGGTCTGCTTACTTTTGCTGTGTTCTAACTTCTGTGCTTATCTCCCTGGTGAACCTATAGTAAAAACTGAGGTTCCCACTTTAAGTTGAACGTAAGAAGTTAAAACTTATTTTAACTGCTACTTCTACTTAAAAAGCTCAACCCTTAATTTTGCATGGTATTTTTTCCTGCTATAGTGAGGTGTGTGTTGTCTGCCTGTAATCTGGTGGCAGCTGGGAAACTTTAAAGATAAAGGTACAAGTTTAACTAAATCAGGGGGGAAAAAAAAAAAAAAAAAAGAGGAAAATATCCCACAAGCTGATAATGTAAAAATTGCTTTGACTCTCTTATTTTTGCCCTTTACTTGGAGGGTTCTGTGCCAAGGTGATAAGTGTGTGCTAAGCGCAAGTAGGGGTTTGCAAAACTCTCCGGCTCTGGGAGCCGACAGCCTTAGTGCCGGTGCTCTGGTCACGCACACCTTTGTGCTTCATGCTAGCCTCCTTTTGTAGGCCTGCTTCTGCGATCCGCAGGCTGGGGTTTTTATAATTTCCCTTGAGCGTGTGGTGTGTGATTTCAGCTCCAAACTATCACCTAGCAGTTTCTACAACTTACCGATTTTTTCAGGTAAATAGCTACTAACAGAAAGAGAGTTCATAAAGGGCATGTTAAAATCAGATAGCTGACACTGTTCCCTTTGGTATACGTTTGTAAATTGTTATGGGAAAGCTGTTAATAGATTGCTATAAAATATATATTTTTAAATTTCTTTTTCAGCATTGAGGTAGTCAGGAAGTAGCAGTCATCTGTGCTCTTCTTACCTTCGTTAAAATCCTTCGCATTGCAATAGTGAGGGGAAAGCATGTGGGCGAAGGGCTGGCACCATGGATGCAGTACGGTTTTCAGCAAAAGAGCAAGGCATCACCTGGCACTCCCTAGTATGGAGTGGACAAGGGGTAGTCTGTGTTAATGCTTTCAGAATCAGATTTCTATGGGCTTATTAGTTTTTGGAGATGTTGATATACAAGGTGCTTGTCATCAAAGCCTGGCTATGTGATTACTGTGCTGGTCCTGCAGGAAGACTTCACTCTCTAGCTTCTGGCATTTCTGATACAACAGAGTTGTTGATGTTCTGAAAGAGGACAGGAGGGAATGGACTATGAGAGGAAAATGGTCAAAACTTGGATCTCTTTTCCTGCCAGGCATTGAAGAGAATGTTTTCTATTCCCTTTCTAAAAGCAGTGCCCTCAATCTTTCAAGATTATTTCAAATAGCTTTTTTCCAGTACCCTGTGGTTCTGAATCTTGGGCAGTTGTTTATTCCACTGCAGCGGCCGATAGTGTCAACAACCAGAGTTACTGTAGATGTCTTTCTGTTGCAGTAAAACTCAAATTTTAGAGACACCTTTAGTTGTATTTGTCATTTGCCCTTGTCTTCATTTAAAACGTATCTGTGTAAAATGCTCTTTTATCTGTTGCTGTTGCTTATTCTCTGGTGAAATCCTGGTTATAATAGAGTGAGATCAGACTCCTAGTAAAGATCCTATTCAATGATTTGCTTTTTGCTGCAAAAGGAAGCAAATGCTGTAGAACACACCATGCTTCATATTTGTTCTGTAATACTTTGTTCTGCACTTGCTTATTATAGCAAAGTACTTTATGTAGGCACAGGGTGCTGTGAGACTGCAGTTTGCCTGTCCCTGAAGGGTGTATTAACTGGGGTGCAGCACCGAAGTAATGCGCCTAATGTTTCTAGAGTGGGCTTGCATCGGTTAGCTTGGACAGCAGGTGAAAGCTCGCTTCTGTCAGCATCCATCCACATAGATGTCTCCCAAATACCATTAGGAACGAGCTTAACTTTCCGCTTTTATTAAGTGGTGGTTAGGTCTCTCTGTCACCTAGTTTATTTGCTTACCTTAGTCCCGTTAATGTGATACCTGGCTGTCTCCCCTTTCCTGTAAATATCCTC
The DNA here is from genome assembly GCA_013400535.1 of Scopus umbretta. NCBI lineage: Eukaryota > Metazoa > Chordata > Aves > Pelecaniformes > Scopidae > Scopus > Scopus umbretta. The sequence goes on from VZTL01000159.1 coordinate 154,599, forward strand.
CTTGTGTCCTGGCTTGGCAGGGAATGGCTGTTACCCCTCTGTAAGGGATGGAGGCAGAGGCAGCATTAGTCATGTTCGTTCTGTATTGACCACTGCAGTAAATGGAAACTAATTCTGGGCTAGTAATTTGCCCACTGGCTTATTCTTCGTACAGTAAACACAGGGTGATCCAGTCTTTTTGACAAGAAGTTCCCAAACCTGTCCTTGTGCTGTGTATTTTCACATTCTTCTCCCTCTGCTCCCCCCTCTGATGTGCAAGTATGCGTTTCTATGTATCCGGGTATGCACGAAAACAGGAGGAAGCATGTGTGCTCCTGCACGGCTGTGGCGGTGGCAGCAGCATCTCAAGGACAAAGTTAGTGATCTTGTTTAACTCTCCTCTCTGCAAGATTTAGCTTGAGAGCTGTCCATTGAGTGAACAAACCTGAATATAATGTTCCAGGGAGTAAATACCTACTTATGATTAGGAAGAGGAACTGGGTGAATACAGTCTTAATTAAACAAATATCAATAGCAAGCAGAAAATTATTTTACAAATGAAGCACTGCTGTCTTGGAACTGTTACAAAGCCACCTATACAGAAAATAGCTGAGAGAAGATAGGGCTGGCATAAATGCCTTATCGGAAGAAAGAGTGTTTAGCTGTGGCAGCTGAAACTTCAGGTATGCTAATCATGCTTTTATCCCCTGTTTTTACAGATTGCTGCTAAAATTGGAGATATTCCTCACTTGAATAATTCCACAACACTTGTGGACCCATCAGTCTACGGTTATGGAGTGCAGAAACGGCCCCTGGATGATGGAGGTAAGCTGGCTCTGATTAGTGGATGCGGCTCCTGAAATTCATCTGTGGAGGCAGTTGTTTGCTTTAAGGACAGAAATCAATGCATCTTTCTGTGTATAGAAATTTTATAGAAGATTCCCTGTGCTGTTTAGCCTTATCTAGATAAAACAGGGGTCCTAGGCATTAGTATTACTAATGCGAAGCAATTCTTTCTTAGTTCAGGAACTTTGGGAATTAGCAAACGAACTCTGTAATTTAAATCTTGTTCTGTGGTAGTTGGCAGGGTGGTGGAGGATGATGTACTTATTGGAACTGGGCTGGAGCCCATGTATAGAGTAGCAGATGTACATAGTAAAGCTGTTCTTCCCCGATGACCCTCCTTTTCTGAGAGCAGGCAGTGTGTAGAGACAGTGTTACATGTGCTCCTTTCTGTGTGTAGCAGTGGTCATGGCACGGTAGTTGAGTCGCTGTCAAGAGCTCTGATTGCTTTGTACATGAATTTTAAGGAGAAAGGGTGTTGTGTGAGTTGATGCAAATTGGAAGGAAACTTCCCATATTAGGCTTAGCTTTTTTTCATAATTATTCTTTGAGGATTCTTAAATCTCTGAAGCATTTAACATCAGCCACAGCCACAGAATAACGTAGTGGGTGGACCGTATCTGGTAACTGTAAGGAGTTAATATTGTATGAAGTGTTACAATTTTAAAATAAGTTAGTAGCTTCCTATCTTTGATGGGAACAACAAAAATGCTGGAACAGGTGTTTTCTTTTTTACAGATCTAATGATGTGCACTGTTACAAGAAGTGTTTAAACTGTATTATCTGCTGGTGTAGGGATGCAAAGAGCGCACCTTTTCCTGTGGTTGGCTATAGAAAAAAAAATGTGGCTAGGTCTTCCTTTTTCTATTTCCTCTAGTATTTTCACTGACACAAGTAGCCCTGCAGGGTGATTCCCCCACTGCCGCACAGATATGTTCAGGAGTCCTGAGGAGATAGCAAAGCTGCTGCCTAGCACTTCATTTTGAAAATATTTTTTTCTGTCCAATACAAAGCTGTGTGACGCAAAGACTGAAAATACTGCACGTCTGCTTCTCATTCTGAAAAAACGTGCTGGAGCATGGGGAGAAGTTTCTTTCATGTGGGGCCTCTGGCTTGCTAATGTTACTGTTTTCTGAAGACATGCCACAACCCACTTTGTTTTCTGGTGTTGGCTCTGTTTGAGCAAGAGGTGCTGCTCCTTTGGTTTGGTGCTCTGGGAAAGAATGGGTTTATCTGGGTGAGCTCCTGTGCCTTATATCTCAGGCTGGAGCATCGTTATGTCTGTGAGAAGCCGGAGGCCTGGTATTAGTGGTATGTGTTGGTTTCTGTATGGGAAGGTGCTCGGCTGTCAAGCAGGCTGTTCAGCATTCAGGAATGCTGAACAACTTTGAGCTGTGTCTGAATGGCTTAGATAAGTGGCAATACGTGAAAAAGAATAAAAGTAGCCTTCTAGGAACTAGTCATTCATAACATTAGTCCTTCCTACTTCTTTCACTGATTCATCAGACTGAACTGAGAAATCTGACCTCCTGACAAAATAGGTTTTTATGAACTTTTAACACGTGAAATGGTCGTAGCGCTTGGTGACGGCGCAAGTTAGACTTTGTACTTAAACTTTTACTGGTGAGCCCTATTACTTGCTGAGCCTTGTTTGTGTTGACACAAACTGTGTCAGTACAGTTGGAGTCTGGGCTATAAATGTACATTACTGCTGGTTTCTTGTGCTGTGACAGATAACTCCATGGAGCAGGTATCATTCGTGGGAGAGGCTTCCAGAGTGGCTGTACTCTTGAGTGTTGTGTTGGCAGTTGTTCTGCTGGTGTAGACACCTTTGGGTGTTTGCTCACCCTGGGTGCTTGTTCAGCACTGGCCCTTGTTTGTAACTGTTTTTAAAGCAGCTCCAAGTGCTGTATTTGCCCTTGGGTTCTTCATATGCATCTGCAGACGTTACAACTTTGTCCAACTCCCTTCCCCAAAATCTGATCTGCGAGACCTTAAAGGAGAAATGATGGAAGTAATATTTTAAAGGGCTGGAGTTTCACAAAGATAATGGAATTGTCAGGGTAGGAGCAAGGGTTGTATCGCTTCTTTCAGTTTTGGTCATCTTGGGTTTTATTTCTAATGGCATTAGTAAATCCTGTACTGAAATACAGCTGTGCAGCGAGTTCCCCGCCTGACCACATAATCCTCCTGCGGCGCTCTTTAATGCATAGCCAGGACTGCAGCCCTTTCAAAGGAACTCCTGAAGCAGCAAGTGCTTCTTGCTCTGTATTTGTGGTACGATCCATACCTTAATCACTCTTGGGCTACCTGCTCTTGCTGCCATGGCATTAGAAGTCTGTAATGCAGCTTTGGCTTTAGGCATCTGGAAGATGGCAGTTGCTTTTAACAGGACACTTAAATTAGGAAAGCACTTCCCATTTGGATGATCTTTTAGTCCTCTGTCAGCTGCGAACAAGGGATGTTGGGATTGTATGCCCACACTTCTCTCCATTTTCTGCTTGTCTGCGAACGACAGTTTGGAGACGTTGTTGTCAAGAAGTGATTATTTGTATTGTTACGCACGCTCTAGAAATTTTATAGTGCGGGGGTTTGGATGCATTCTGCTCTGGATAGCTTGGAAACAAATCTGGTGGTAAATCTTTTGATTGTTTACTTCTGTATACTGCATATTCACGGCTGGGTGCAGTTCGCACTGCTTCCTTATCCCTGTGTAGCTGTTAGAAAATTACTTCTGTATACTCCTCAAAAAAATTGGGTTCAGGGGAAGTATTTCAGGTGACAAGAAAACTGTTGGTCTTTCAGGAAAATCTAATTCTGCCTGTCCATTTTTGTAAATGGCTGCTGGCATGGCTGATTGATGTCAGCTTAGGCAGTGGTCTTAAGACAGGGTGACAGTGTGCTGGTCAAAACAAATTCAGGTGCCTTTAGAGCATTTCCAGGAAAAATAGATTTTTTCATGGTATTGGAAGCCAGAATGTCTAAGTGCCTTTTGCACTTCCCTTAACATAACCTTCATCTGAAACGAAGAGCTGCTAGGATTGGCCCCAGCGACCTGGCCTATTGGTATTAGATGGAGCTTGAGACTGATTATTTCTCTTTTCTCTGGCTTCTTTATTTCCCTGTTCTGGAAACAACTTTAAAGTAAATCTGCAAATAGCTACAGTACAGAGAAGAGATCAGGTTTATTTGTACTGCTCCTAGTAAGTCATAGTTGGCATTTCTATGGTCACTTGCCGCAGTTAATGTTTCTCAGCGAAGGTGAGCACTAGAGATGAGGTTAGCTCTGAGCTGCAGAGAGACCTGGTGGCATCTTGCTTGTGGCTCGCTGCTGGGGATGGGTCCCAGCCCTCCTGTTAATGGCCAACAGCTGCTCCTGGCCTCCATTCTAATTAGTGGGTCCCTCTAATTACTAGCACAATTGAATAAGTTTTGTTTAATGCTAAATAATCCTTAAAAAAATCAGCCTCCTTGTTCGAAGGAAGCAGGGATCTAGTCTGCTGGAAGGAGACTGATCGCCAGAACATTAGCCTGATTGCCCTGTTTTGGACTGCTTTGAAGAAGTTTCCAGTGATATATGAAGGGTTAAGCAGCAGTGTTGCAGCTGAAGGCTGGGGCATCCTTTGAATCTGGGGAAACAAAGATGAGATACCTCAGAGAAGCCTCACACACCACTCTCTCCATCCCCTGCCTTCCCCAAGCTTCTGTGGTGCATCCAAATATGAAGACAGCCTGTTTTGGTGTAGTAAAACTTGACTGTAGTAGGGCTGAGGGGCTGAAACACAACATGATCCTGTTGTACAGGATACTTTATTCCTTTGCTCCAACACATTTTCAATGAAAAAGGTGATGGGCAGAAGGAAATCTTATCCTTGTCTTACTGATGATGAAAGTTAGTAGCGATGCTCCTTGACACATCTGTAGTAGCAGCAGGATGAGGGCAAAGTCCCAGTCTCTTGGCAGAAGGTTTAGTGCAATGCACAAAATCCCAGTGTTCTTCTAATCTCAACTTTACAGGTCACCATTTCTTAAATAAGGCAGTTTAAGGGAGGTGGGGGGGAAGCCTGTAAAGATTTGCAGTGAAGGCAGACAAGAAAATTATTAGGTTTTGACCATTTCATTAAAGAAAAAACTAGCAATATTTAATGTTGAAGAATTAGGGTAACTAGTGTCTTCCTTATTGCTTTCTAAAATTGATGGTGATCTCATTTTTGGTTTAAAAGTATGAAATGCAACCCTCTTCCACTGCTCTCCAGGAGATGCGTCACTGTGATTTTATTCTAGCCATGAAGATATTCTTGACGAGATTGTGTATTGCCATCATGCACATTAATTTAGTGGGAGGCACTGCTCTGTTTTATAGGTTGGAAAAAAAATCCACATTTGTTTTGAGTGTCTGTTAGGTAGAATTCAGTTAAGGTGAAGCCTAAAGCAGAGTGAAGACTTATAAACGAGCAGGTGCCATTAATAGGAAATTGTGCTGATTTTATTCAGCTTTTTTCCTTATTTGCAGTAAAATGACTGCAGTTACAGTTAAATGGTACTCAGTAGATGTAAAAGGGGCAACTATGTACACGGCTTGGCAGAGTTCAGCCCCCTCCCTGGTGTGAAGAGGGAGATGGTGGAACAGACTATCAGCTTTCAGTACTGCAGCGAGCATGGTCTGCCCCGGCCCTCTATTAGTCCCTGTCTTTCAGAGCAAAATGGGCATGTTGGAGAAGGAATAGACCTTTAGGTTGTTGGAATGGGGAGCCATGTCATTTTTTTTTTCCCCCCCTCAAACCAGAGAGAAATCGTAATTGACTTCAAGTAAATCACTCCTGGTTCTCTCCATCTGCCTTCTATCTCAACTCACGGAGAGATTATTTGTGAAATGTGGAAGGAATGATTTCACACATAACTTACCGTGGGTTAATTTTTTCTTTTAACTAATTTGTACAATAAATATACAGTAAGGCTGATATCTCCCTAGGGCGGTGAATGTTTGTATAGCACTTGGAATGGGTTGGAGACATTGTTAAGTATATCTAAAGCATTATTTCCCTGACTGATTTAACTTTTTGTGCTCATACAGTTTCCCCCTAAGAAGTTGTCTTTTTCAAGTGTAGGATTGTGTTACAAAATGAGGGCTCTTCTGTTCC
>VZTL01000162.1:0-20864 GCA_013400535.1 Scopus umbretta
ATATATATATATTTTAAATTTCCTTTTTGCATGAAGATAGGCAGGCTTCCATTCTGGATTCGTCTCTCCAAGTTAATCAACTTCAAGCTCTCTTTCACTACAAAAAAATATTACTTAGTTTCTTTAACAACTTCCCATACGAGGATGATTTCGGAGATAAATCCTACAAGACACACAACCAACATTATTTTTAAAGTTATTTGTGATGTACACAGTAAGAATCAGACAAACCTGTTGCTGTACACTATAGAGAGTCTGCTGAGGTTGTGAATATTGCTGAAACAGATAAAAGCAAAATATCTCATAAACAGAAAGTATTATTACCCCAATAATACAAAATACAAGTTATCTGCTAAGCAAGTTTTAGAAAGAAACATAACACATTTAACAATTATAATACAAAACATAAGTAATAGTATCAACATATATTACTTTCACAACAAATATTCTTTGCCTTTAGCATGGACTCTGATGTACTCTTTCTACCTACAATCAGCAATTTTTGTTAAGCCTGACACTTATACTGTATCTAGGGCACAGCATGAAATCATACAAAATGCTACATATAGTGATGGAAGATACTTGGAACTTGAGATTCTCAGTTTAGGTGCAGCAAAACTCCTTTTCTTTCTCATTAGGCTTTCCACAGCTAAAGGTCAGCACCTCCACAAATTAATACTACTGTTGAGAGCCGTAGACCTAAAAGCCCACTGTTTTTTTAAACAGGTTTATACTACAGCGTTCACCATTTCCCATTCTGCTTTTCTCCTGGATACTTTAGCTTTACAAAGCCACTGGTTTATACTGTTAAAGTTCATACAGTCAACAGCAAATGCTCTTTTTTTTTCTTTACCTGCTGTAACGCAGCTGCTGCAGCTACAGCTTGCTGCTGTAAAGCAGCTGTCTGAGTTAGCTGATAGTTCGTTGGTGTTTGTGTAGTTAGGCCTGCCGCTGCCAATGCCGTCTGCTGGGTGTATATTGTAGGAGAGGCTCCAAGCAGCGATGGCTGCTGTACACCAAGAGCAGCTGAAAAGAGAACACACACAATAAGCACTAAGAGCAACTTTAAACAGCTGATGTTTCCGACAGTTATACCAGACGCGGTATGTGACGCTTCACTCCTGAGTCAAGCTCATGACGTAGATAAATCCAATTCCGAAATTCCAGACAAAGGATCACACCTCACTAGCTTCTCTTCTAAATTCATTTACAAATAGCACACCACAGCAGAGGCACAGAGACCACTATTCCCTTCCCTGAAGTTGCTCATGATTTTATAGCTCTAGTAGTCATCATCCCCATCTGTGCCCACCCCCAAGACATAGACACACTGAATTCTTTCATGAGCATATTTCAGGTTTCGGATGAGCCAGATGAAGATTGTTGCTCTGTTGTGTAAAATTAATTAATACATTTTATTCTATCTGAGGGCAAGAGAAATCTTTACTGTAATAGCAGCTATGAAACGGAGGCTTATGGAAGATGTCCTCTGAAAACACACAAGGCTTCGCTTCACTCAGTACTGTCTTTGTCCCCGAGTGAGCTGGATTTTGTAGATGTGGGGGCTGGTAGAGAAGGAACAGCCTTAAAACAAGGAGTTGATCGGTCCCCACATATAAAGGGACCAAGTCAAGGTCTCTGCAGCTCTTACTAGGAAGGGTAGGGCTCGTGCTACCTGGAAGGAAATCTTCAGTTTATTTTATTGTCATATCAGCTTTTAATTCACTGCAGAAGATTAAGCAAATCATGAGGAGCAGCTGTCCACATGCTACGCTTCTTATGCATGTGATACTTCTGAACACGGTATGCTTAAGCCTTACGGATGGAACTTTTAGGACAAAGAGCCCTGCACAATGCAAATCTGAGTGAAGAACTGCAATTGGATCTAGAAACTTGCTCGCTCTTTGGCAGGAGTTTTTTTTAAAAAGTTATCTGCAGCTGCATGATCAAATATCACTTCATCAAGCTATCAGTCTGGTCCACATGTTTAAATAAAACCAAGGAGCAACTCAGCAGGGGAGCATATTGCCAGCAAAAACAGGTCAGTCATCCACCTTCAGAACTGAAGAACAGTCAAATTGAACAGGGTTCCTTTCTCTTCCAACGCCATTAAAAAGGCACAACGAAATGAAGAACAGATACACACTATTCTTCCTGCAGAGTCTGCGCTCCATGCTGTTCTCACTGATCCAAAATGAAGCTGTCATTCCTGACCCGGGATGCAGTAAGAGACTGCTTGTAGTTGGTGATCACCACCACAGAATACAGGAAAATGCTGTGACCAACTCAACACATCCTGAATGAGGTAATTCTCTCTACCATGCTGTTCTTTCTAGCAGAGCACAATCTTCAGAAAACAAGTGATGGCACTGATCATCTTAGAATTTGGGAATGAAACATGGAAGAAATATATAAGCAACAGTGAAAATAACCACCATTGCTATGACCTGTATCAAATATTGTCACATAAGTATTCCAGGAAGTAATACTATTTTAATAGCGAAAGGAAGCATTCTATAGTACAGCAAAATTAAGAGTATTTCCAGTATTACATGCATTTTTTCCCTGGAAAATTCCAACATTTGGGTTTCTTTAGAAGCCAAGCAAGCCAAATCTGAGGCTCCTCTCCTGTCAGGTCCACCATTCTCTTGATCCTCTTGCCTCCTGCGTGCACATCACTTCCAATTTGCATGTGCATTTTTGACCATCCAGAAGCACATCCTCTTCCGGAACCTCACCAATGCCTCACGTAACACACCTTAAACAGACCTTTAAATCTAATGAAAATGCTTTGCTGCTGCATCCTGGGACAACTCTCACGCTTCTTGACCGCACTACTTTGCTGGCGCACGCGAGGCCAAAACCCAATGCATTAATCTTTCTCCTCTTATTTCCACATGCTGAGCAGAAATTCCTGTTAGTGCAGAAACTCACTTCACGCTATTACCTTCGAATCTGTTTGACTACATTAGCTATTATCATTCAGTCTAACCTTCTATTCTAATGTTGTACCAGCACAGGGGGATGGAGTTGGGAAGCGTCATCAAGCATGTTTCACAAGTTCTCGCTTACCTTTTGTACCAAGGATACCCACAAAAATATTAACATGCTTGCTTCCAAAACCAGATCTTGGGGTTACTCTGCTCTTCAGCTTCCACTATGACGATTTCCCTTCCAGCAGAACCCATAATTATCTCAAACAGTTCCCAGCCCACCCTAAGACTCTTATCCCATTTTGTCCATTAAGAAGGGGGAGAGGAGGGAGATTTTTTACCATCTCTACCATTACTTCACAAGCATTTCATATTAACTGGGTATCATGTCATCTACAACACTGCAGATCAGCTTACTAACAAAGGGCAAAGACAAACGACTGCTGAGATCCCCTTGAAGGGTAACACCGGTAGTAACGAGTTTTTCAAACCTGTATCTTGCTCCTACCAATTTTCTCTGAAGTATTCCAGGAGTTTAATTTGACTACCTTTCATCTATGTACTCATTTCAGTCAAACAGGCTCTGATTGAATAGGCGGCTGTATTTGCATTACTAGTTTCAAAAAAAGAAAAAAAAGAAAAATCACACAGAAAAACAAGAGTCAGTGAATGAATCGCAGACTGAATGTGCAATTGACATCTGACTGCCATATTATTATTATTGGCAACAAGCATCTGCAGTGACAAACAATAGCTTCTTAGGATTTGTAATTATCTCAGCAAGTACAGTGATGGAGATGCCTTCCTCCAAATGCAGTCTAAACAACTTCCATTCGCACCAAGTACTGCATGGCACATCCATCTGAAAGGGCCTGGATAGAAATCGGAGTCCTAGGCTGCAGCTCAAGCATCTTTCTAGGTAACAGAAATTTCTGTTGTAGCAAACACAAAGACAGCATTTAGTAGTCCCTCTTGCTGCTTTTAAATTCCAGAGACCCTTTAAGATCAGGGAAACATCTCTGAAGTATGTAGCTACATATATGTCCTTGGCAAGTGATGTAGATTTATTAGGATTACAGTTAAGGATTACCCTGTCCAGGGCTTTGGACACTTTTCACAGTTGTCAGAAATTGTGAGTTTGGATCCTTGGGTTTTAAAGTTTCTTCAAGCTTAACACACTTGCAATACAAACGCCATACAACCTACTCCGAAAAAAACCCAAGCCTCCTTTTCACAGGCACACAATAGAAACTAGGCTCAGTGTATTTATCACAGGACATCCGTTTACAGCAAGCCAGCAAATTTTGCATCAGCTACTACTACTTAGTGGCTCTGAGATCCATTACATGCTTCTCCTATTCTTATACTTGCCTTTAGTCACCTCACAGGGGCCACCAGCGATTATAAGATACTGAGCTTCAGGCACTTTTGCTTTCATCAGGTGCACTGTTCTTCACTCTAATGCAATGAAGTCTTGACACAGCAAAAATGATGACAACAATCAGCCAGAACACAGCATAGCTAGGACTTCCCCTTGACTACTGTTCTATAAAAACAGGCTTCACTATGCAACCAGAAATCATAACCATAAAAACAGCATATGCCAAGCACTGCGATACAAACCAAAGCCACGTCAAAAATGACTAGCTGAGAGAATAGGAGGGGATTCTCTTTTGCAGGCATGCCAGGAACTTGCACATCATTATGCAAGTTAAAAGTATAAAGAGTACTTGCAAAAAGCAATCTGTGCCATCTAGGAATTTTAAAATTTTTAATTTTTTAAACTTTAATTTTCTCTAGTAGACATGATTTAATTTATGCTTTAATGATGGTTAACCAGCAGAGCAGACTTGATTTTGGTTTTAGTCATGTGATGCAAAAAAACATGAGACAAGGAGTAGAGAAACAATTTCACTGTGTTACAAGTAGGAGTCTCTCTTCACACGTAGATCTTTGCTGGCACCTGGAATTACCTATCTTTCTTCTAATACCACAAGCACAGACAGTGATTAGTAAGGTATCCCAAAGGGATCCCAGGAACCCTTCATTACACGGTATGTCACTCTACAACTACCTTAGGAGTGTCACACCTTAATAATTAAGAGCCTTCACTCATATAGTTACTTCTTCACCAAGTATGGCCAAGACAACATCCAAGTCAGCAATTAAAAAAATAAAAACACCTCTGAAATTATATTTTTGCTATTATCAACTGGGTTTAGAACACCATCACTTGCTACTTTTGACCACAGCTCATGAAAAAGCTATGTATCATGTTGCTTGTGTTATAAAAACCAAGATTTCTTTTCCCCACACCGAAGCACCTTGATGCTTTGGAGAAGGAACCCGACACTTGGATAAAAGCAGCTGGCGTGCATAAATATATAGATCACCTTTTGCCAATCTTCTGAAAATATGTAAGAGTCTGGTAAATGTAGTTCTTTTAAATCAGTTTATGAACATTGAGCTTCACAAGGGTAGGCCAATCTGCACAACTTCTTGAGCACAGCCGCAGGTGAGAAGTAGTGCATGCTAGTCAGCATGCCTGAGCACTGACAGCATCTCTTTTCATTGGACAAACAACCTAGCTGGACAGTCAGAGTTTTGTGTTGAAAGGTGCACGAAAGGTGACTACTTAGCTGCAGCTCAATGGTAAACACTGTTCTTCACCTCTCAGCAGGGCCAAAGAGCCCTGCATACTTCTCACAAGAAGTTTCCTGTGCTCTGCATCATAAATCAGAATAATTTGCCAATAAACAAAGCAGGGGAACAAGCATGTACATGGGTACTAAAACAGGAGCTGGGCAGCAGAATCCCAGGGACTGGGTTCAGGGAAGAAAGAGGACACAGGCATGGTGACTGCATATTACAGTAGGAATAGGAAAGGACAGCATAGGACACAAGGAGCTAAATGCCTTCAAGTGATACTGGAGAGAAGATACCACAGTGCGAAAAGGGACACTAGGAACAGGAAGGAAGGTGGAACTAGCACAGGAAGAAGGCAGAAGTGCAACCAAATGTTAGTCTTTAATGGCTCTCATGTTTGAGTCAGGTGCTGCTGGATCAGATGAAGAGCTAAAAATCCCTGGAGATACTGTCCTCATTGAGCAAGTGAAAAAACTCTCACAACAGCTGATGCCAACTAGGCCTACCCCAATTAAATTTTGCACTTCATTTAATTTAAGGAGGCTCAGAAGTAGGCTAACCGAAGGCAGAGTCATAGGAACAGGAAAATGGGTAAGAAGTTGGTGCGTGCTTCTAGTGCCCTTGCTCCATCCACCTCTTCTGCAGGGCCCCCTTCTGGTCCTAGCACAGTGAGGTCTAAGATGGCTGCCAGCTCCTCCCCTTCAGCAGGTTTTATGCAGCTTTCCCTCTGAAACAGGCATGTTGCTGACCTCTCAGTCTTCCACCGCTATTTTTCATGCACTAGCTGTCACATCAGCCACTGTATCAAGCATACTCCAGCCCAGATGCTGCCATCCTTTGATCGCTCCAAGGTATCACCCAGTCAGACACAAAACCCAAAAGCAAAGTTTGTCGCTCCCATGTTCACACGTTCAAAGCTCGTCTCTCCCATGCTCACAATGCCAACCTGTTCCAGCTGTAAAACAACTTCTTACAGGAGAGCAGTGCCATTTGGATAAGGGAAGTGTGAGCTATTCAGAGAAACAGTGCAAACCTGCTCACTGGCAGCTGGTTAGGTACAGCAATAGTTTAGGTAGAGAGTGGGACTGAATGGACACGGAGGGAAAGGCAAAGGCACGCTGGGACTGAGTACTGTGAAACACATGGGGGNGCATTCCCAAATTTCCCAGACATAAAACCACTGACAAAGGAGGTATGTCACTCAACTTGATATCAAACTAGAGCAAGATGCAAAGGACAACTGGAAAAAAAAAAAACAAAACAAAAACCAAAAAATAAAACCAACTCTTTCGAGAGACATCTCTTCCACAAGGTTACTGCCTGTGNTGATACGCACTCAGATTGGACCAGTGCCCAAAGTAAAAACTGGAGATGGAGGAGTCATTTCAGGAAAGAAAAACGAGTCAGGAGCAAGATTTATTCTCCACCCCACCCCCCCCCCGCACCTCCAAAGAATGGCAGGCATTCCCAAATTTCCCAGACATAAAACCACTGACAAAGGAGGTATGTCACTCAACTTGATATCAAACTAGAGCAAGATGCAAAGGACAACTGGAAAAAAAAAAAACAAAACAAAAACCAAAAAATAAAACCAACTCTTTCGAGAGACATCTCTTCCACAAGGTTACTGCCTGTGCTCACCTTCTGACATCCTGAATCCTCAAAGTACCACAGCTTTGTTGAAGCCTTTTCACAACAGACAACGAAACTACAATATTTAGGAAACACTCTGTATTCAAGAAGAGAAAAAGGCAGCCCAGAACTGGAAATGGAAGCACCAAGATTCACCAAGCAAGCTTCACATTCTTGCCTCAAAATGTTTTATGCTATAAACCAATGTGAAACATGAAAATCTAGCCAGCTAGGTTTTTAAATACACTCGCCTGTGATTAAATAAGGCTTCTTAGCTAAATCAAAGGAAACCTTCTATGATTATCAGGGCGATATCTTTGGTTATAGGGATCCTTAAGTTCTAACTTGGCATTAAGAAAAAAAAAATGCCCCCTCCCCATATAAGCAGCAAGTTTCGGAGACCTCTTCACTATGTGAAATATGTCTGAGATATTGGTAAAGGCAAAATACTTTGTAAATACTGACTTAGGCTGCCTAGGAAATGAAACTCAGGCAGTGCTTAAAAAAAAATCTGTAATTTAGTGCTACAGTTCTATAATTTAGTGCTGTTGTTATTTAATCTAAAGCAATGCAAAGTGATGAAAGGTAGTTTGATTTACACGTCTTTGGATATGAGTAACTTAATATCTTGTTTACTGACCAAGAGAATCAATAAAAATTCACCTGGGAATTTACTTATCAGCCCTGAAAAAAACCCACAACCCAACAGCTAGTATTAGGCAATGATCTTTAACGTCTCTATTGTGTGAAAAACTCCCAACTTAAACAATTTAAATAGAATTTAAATAAGTTAGATAGCATGGTGCCACTCTTAACTGCATACCCAACTACAGAATCTCCAAATCTACTAGATGTCAGGGTTCAAACATTAAGTGATATGTAAACTGACCTGGCTGAGATACTGCAGTGGCTGTAAACTGAGTAGCCCAAGGGGGATTCTTCTGTCCTCCAAACTGAGCCATGGCGAAAGGCAAAATCTCCTGGGTGTCTATCTTCTATAACTGCAATCTATTAAAATAAAGCGCAGCTACAATCTTTGAAACATATACCATCGAGCTATTTTAATTCTGGGTCAAAAAAAGAAAAAAAAAAAAGAAAAAAATAAGTGTTGAAAGATTATCTTTACCCTAAGCCTGGCGGACAACACGCATCGAAAGCGGGAAAGGCGAAAAGTTGCACGTTGTTCTATTTTCCTAGGGCACGATCTCCACCCTCCCCTTCTTAACAATGGGACTAACGCTACTTAAACACGAAAATGTATTCCGGTTTCCAGCGAAGACTACGGAAAAGGTGCCTCTGCAGAACGAAGGGCTCTTTCTGGTTTTTAATGATCGCTTCTTTCACAGGGCCACTGCCACGCCGCCGCTCGGAAGCGCAGCCGGCCGAGGACCGAGGCAGCTCCGGGCCGGGCCGCCGCGGCTTCCCTCTCCTGGAACAAGGGCAACTTCGCCGCGCCAACCCGGCAGGGCCGCTCGCCCCCTCCGCCACCTGCCTCCTTCCCCGCAGCCATTATTTTTAAAATCGACTTGCACCCTCCTCAGAACCGCTAAGCCCCCTCTTTCTGGTTTGTTTCCCCTCCTTTTCTTTTTTTTTNGGAGAAGCCGTTAGGCGAGGGGAGGAGCCCCGGCGCCATCTTGGCCGAGGCAGGCGGAGGGTGGGGCGGGGCCGCCATCTTGCAGCTGGGCCTGGCTGCTGCGGCCGCGCCTGCCCTTTGCGCCCCCCTGGCAGCCCCGGGCGCGCCGCTCGACCCTCTCCGCCGCCCCACAGGCGGCTGGCAGCTGGCGTCAGCCTGGGCAGCTGTCGGATGGCTTCTCACGCCACTTCATGGATGCCTTATCGCTGTAGGAAACGGGCAGCCCCCAGCCTGAAGCGAAGCCAGGCATGAGCCCCTGACAGCTTTTACGCACACAGGCATTCAGGCTGTTACGGGGGGGGCGGTGGGGAGCAGGATTGTCACCTAGAAATAAAACTCCCCAAACCAGAGCGGTTTAGCGAGGAGACACTGCTTTATTCGGCGCTGGGCACAAGGTGGGAGAGCTCCCCGAGTCAGGCACACTAAGCTCGAGCGCCATCCTTTCATTTACAGCTTGGGAGTATGGAATTTCCACACCTACCTAATACATACGCATACTATCTATTACAACGTTTCATTTTCATTGGTTAGTGGTTTACTTGCCTTACTTTTTAAGTCACAGCGTCCTTTTGACTAACTGCACTTGCATAGAAGGAGGCAGGGGGGGGATAGTCCTCTCGTTCCTCAACTGTGGCGGGGGTCGCAATCTCCCCTTACCGGAATTATCTTTTACCCAGTTTCTCCCAGCTTGCTTTTGTTTGCTTGTTTTCATCCCTTTTCAGTCCTGCTTATCTCGGAATGTTCATAGTCATCTGTTTGGTTTTCCTCTTTACGTTTTATGCCTGCTGCTTTATCAGCAAAAAGCGCATCATTTACAACTTCTGTAACACCGAGGTCGTTTGTTAAGTACTCCTGTTACTCTAAACATACATACTCGCTCTGTGTTGACCCGTGTATGGCAACAGGATCAACTGAGGTGAAGGGAGAGCAGGCTCACTGGAGGGACTCATCAAAGCACTTAAGATGTTTTGAAACAGAGATTGCAGCCAGGAATCATTGCAGTAAGTAGTTCAGTAGTTCATGGGCAACAGTAATTTCTCTTCCCTCTTTTGATGATGTTATAAAGAGCCTTCCATCCCTTAAGTAGCTTTTTACGCAAATTTGCTTTGAGGTGAAATATGCACATGGGATATTACTTAACATTTGAGAGTAAAGTCAACAAGACACAGTCTGAAAATGGGACTTTGAAGTGTTTTATTTGTTGTCATTAAAAACAAAGTGATTGAATAAAATCTTGAGAGGCAGCAACATTAAACTCTCATTTGCAGTGGGCTGGATTATGTTGCAGGAGGGCAACTAGAGAAGCAGGAGAGCACCAGGTGAAGGTAAATTCCTGTCAGCATTTGGTACTCAATAATATGCAGAGACACATCTGCCTTAGCCCTTTAAAGTACGTTGCAAAGTACACGAGAGTTTAGATGTTTCGTGCTGGTAAGCATAGTTCTTCATTTTTAAGTCTACAGATTTTAAACCGTACTTGTGTCTCTTCCTGGCATAACTCACTCCAGCTCAGTCAGTTGACTAAAGCAGAGTCCATACTCTTTAACCTGGAAATAAGATTAGAGGCTAAAAAGGTGACAGGGCTCTCTCCCGTACCATAAATTAAAAGGACAGTGGCAAAATTGTATTAAAGGAGAAAATAATTGTCAGCGAATGTTAGAATTTTATGAAGTAGCTCTATTCTTCAGTCTTTTGGCGCAGGGCCTTTTTATCAGAGGATGCATAATTCTCAGAGATCCTCTCAAAGAAAGCCTTAGAAGCTCACAGGAAACCACAAGCCTGTTGTCCTGTACCTCAAGTAGAACATTACTTCGTGTACTTTCTCCTTTCCACATACGTATTGCTACCATTAGCTGGTAGATTTTGTCACTGCCATTTACAGTACGCTAATGACTCCTTTTCAATTCCTTAGGTCTCTCTGTCCTCTTTTAAAGCTGAACCATGCTGTTGTGATGAAGAACAGCTGTAATGGAAAACACATCCAAAAATGTGAGCACTGCTAGTTTTGTTTCTTCAAAGAACTCTAAGCACCCTAAGTATCTTTTTAAATGCATTGGACAATTTCCTCCAAAGTTGGTGAAGGTGCAGAAGTCTGAAAGATACAACATGCCTACAAGTTACCTTAAAATAATTGGCCAAGTTGAGAAAAAGATACAAATTAGAAGGCAGAAACCATAAAGCATATCCTGCTTCCAGCCGCCTTGGTGGTTATGGGAGTTAACAAGCTGGGGATATTGTGGAGGGAAAGGATAATTTTTAGAGCTTCTAATCAAATAAGGTCTTAGGTATTTTGGTACAATCGGTACATTTAACAGAGATGAATGGAAAAGTGCAAAGAAAAGAACTTTAATAGAGCGCAAATAGTTAATACTTTGGATCTCTGGCCTTTAGTACTCTGTTGCCTCTCTTTGCGTGGGAAAGCCATGAAGTTCATCTGTGACACCTTCCACAGGGGGTGTTACGTACTCTTTACTAGCCAGAGTTTTTCTGGAATGAAAAAATGTATATCCCCTTTGAACAGAAGCTCATTTGGTACTTGATGAAATACTGTTATTTAGAAAGATTTAAAACTAACAGCGCTCTAGTTTGTTTTTTGAGGATCTGTGACTAAAAGCGCTCTCAGAAACAACACCTCTTTGCATACCGCTTCACACAATCATAGAACTAAATACACTTTCCACAACCACAACAGTACCTGGCATTACTGATCCAGCACTGTAAAAGCAACGGCTAATACACCAAAAAGTATGAACACTGGAATAGCAAGCAGAAGCATGCTCATCTTGATGTTGGCTGTAGGTGGAGTGCAGCTTGAGAAGTGGATATCACAGGTCTCTAGTGAGCATACTGGGTGTACAAAAAGCTAGCGTATGGCTTGCTTTGAGATAGCGGAGTTTCTCCATTAGATTGAGGAATACGAAATCGTACTGTTTGTGCAGATGGTGTAAATTTTGGACCTGCACTGATGTTGGTATGTATCAACATTTGCCACATTGTATTTGTTGTTTGGTGCAGTTATCTCGCCTTCAGCTGAGAAGGAAAAAAAAAAAATAGTCCTGTAATTAATTTCAGAGATACAAACACATTTGCCCTTAGTGAAGCTGACTAATTACTCCAACTTCAGATCCCTGAGGTATTGAAGAAGCAGGAAAATAATCGCATTTGTCATTAAGTAAATCTTTACTGTCTCCAGAGTGCCCCTAAGGTGTCTCTGTGCTGCAGGGGTTTTGCAATCTGAAAGGAGTGACTGGGTATCAGCTGCAAATAATATGTCATTGCCTTTAGAAATAAGTTCTACCTTACAGCCTTGGAAAAGTAGAAGTCCTGTTTTTGAAATAAAGTGAAACAAGAAACTGTTATAATGCTTATCCTTCTGTCGTGGTTTAACGCGGCAGGCAGCTGAACACCACGCAGCAGTTCATTCACTCCCCCCCACCCCAGTGGGATGGGGGAGAGAATCGGGGGGGAAAACAAACAAATAAGATTCGTGGGTTGAGATGAAGACAGTTTAATAGGACAGAAAAGGAAGGGGAAATAATGATAAAAGAACATACACAACAAGTGACGCACAATGCAATTGCTCACCATCCGCCAAACAATGCCCAGCCAGTTCCTGAGCAGCGGCCCCCCAGCCAGCTTTCCCCCAGTTTATATACTGTCATATATGATGCCGTACGGTATGGAATAGCCCTCTGGCCAGTTGGGGTTGGCTGCCCTGGCTGTGGCCCCTCCCAGCTTCTTGTGCACCTCCAGCCTTCTCAGCTGGGAGAGCACAAGAAGCTGAAAAGTCCTTGCCTTTGTGTAAGCACTACTTAGCAAGAACTAAAACGTCGGTGTGTTATCAACGTTATTCTCATCCTAAATCCAAACCACAGCACTATGCCAGCTAGTCGGAAGAAAGTTAACTCTATCCCAGCCGAAACCAGGACACCTTCTTTTGAAAATGAGAACATGGGTGAGGTTGGGCGGCAGGAAATGCTGGGAACTGTATGCTTCAGAGGCAAGTTCCCCTGTCACCTACACTAGCACAGGTTGCGTCGCTATTACCCTTCAATAAGTCGCTACGCATTATTGACACTATATAGAGAGAGTTCGACACCCAAATAAATACATAATGGCTGAACACCCGTTACATAGTGTCCTCTATACAAAAATGGAACACTGATCAGTTGTCACTGCACAGCAGCAACAGTGGTACTGTGATATTTCCCTGCATCAGGTAGGACAAAACTAGGTTGAGATATCTTTCGTGCGTGCTGTGAAAGAAAATATAGAAGAACATGTGGAAGAGGCTTGGTTTTGGTTGAAGCAAACCAGAAACAGATTTATCTGTATTCATACTGTGTATTTGGGAGAATTACTTGGAGGAGGAATTATAATCTTCTAATAAACATAGTACAGTTGAGAAGACACAAAAATTAGTGTTTCATATCAAACATGAAGCTACTGGACAGAAAAGGATATAATTATCAGTATCATTATATGATATATGTAATAATATATATTAAAGTATGTATTCTATAATATCAGATTATAATAATAATAATGATCAGTAACTGGTCATATCTATCTGTCTGGCTAACAGTAAGACCTTTGCCAATTACAGGGAGATGGTTATTTCACTCAATTTTGATAATGTAACAACTCTGAAGAGGAAAGATCATTATACATTACTATTTTTTTTTCATATTCTTGTTGGAAATATGTTTCTATGCATCCTGCACAATTCCTGAATTAACTTTCCGATCTATACGTGTTATTACTGGGACCTGCTCTTTGTAGCTGTTGATGAGTTTGTTTATGTATTCTCTTCAGAAGGTCAGAAAAGATCATTCAGAGATTCAAACACGTTTTTACCTTTCCTGATATCCAGGAACACCTGATGATAACAACAGTTCAGTTAATGGCTTTTTTCACACAGTTACAGGAGCCGAGTGCAGCATATCACCTACGGAGCAAATTATCATAGGTATTTTCTTGCACAAAAAATTCTGTTGTAGTCTTTGACTGCAGTCATATGTCCTGCAGCTTTACACTTTCCCAAACACATGACACGTTCAGTACTGTAAGTTGATTACATACTGCAATGCAAAGCATTTGACAAAAGTGTTTCTGAACTGGCCGGACCCCTGAAGAACACAGGAGGGACACCATAGGGTTAAATCAACCTGATCAGGCTTAGCGGATTACAAATAACATACCTTTGTTTATTTGTTCATTTGTTTTAATTTAAGAGTCCCAGGGTAAGGAGCGAAAGGCTTTTATGGTCTACTGTATCAGGACAAAATTAAATGGGTTGAAAATGGACTTCTGACCAAGTCTGAATTAGTATAAATGCTCTAGCATAAATAAAACAAATTTTAATTATTTTGAAGCTAATACACAGCAGGAGCACAGGGACATTTTTTCATCTTGATAGAAGACAGACATTTTTTTACAGTAAGAACAATCCGTCACTGCAAGAACCTCCCCAGGGATGTGGTGGAGTCCCTATCACTGGAGGTTTTCTGGACGCAGCTGGACAAGGTGCTAGATGATCTCACCTAGACTCCCTTTTCCACAGAAGGTTGGGCCAGATGATCTTTTTGAGGTCCCCTCCAAGCTGGGGTGTCCTGTGATCTATGAACATCACGTACAACATATTGAACGGGTAAAGTTCGCTGTCTAAGGGAACTGGTAGCGACTCAGTAGAATGACTTAAGATCATGCTTTCAGAGAGCTCAGAGAAGAGAATCTTACCTCGCGGCGAAAGTTGTTAGCATTTACTGATATTGCAAAAGTAGATGGAGATCCTAGTCTGAAAAAGGTCCCATTCCTAGAATTTTTATGTAAGGACTTTTACTGAATGGATTGTTTGTAGATTTTAATCAGAACATTTACCGTCCCAGGTTAAAAAAAGGCAGGTCTTACAGTACAGAGAAAAGGCAGTGAAGTCTGTACATCCCCTCAATACTGCATTTCTGTCACACCTCTAGTCTGTTATATATATGTTTGTGAGACTGGATGCACTGGTAACTATTTCCTTAAATTAAAAACACATGTATTTGACAAGAGGTTGGTCCTTCCTAAATTCAAGTTTGACCCTATGTCCTAGAGGGCTGAATCGTAGGATATTTTAGAGAGCATCGCACAGCTGTCTGCATTGGTATTACATGCAGAGGTTTGACCCAGTTAAATTATTAGGGGATTGGTCTTGATATAGCACATTTCACTACCTCTTGTATTCATGCCATTCACATCTCTAACTCAAGAATAAGGGTTTCTGCATTTTGCTGTAGTTTATACAGGTTGAATACAGCATTTAATCCCACTGTAATCTCAGTAAGTAGCACAAAGTTTACACTGAATTTAGAAGGCAAATGGAATGTCTTTCCCAGGCATAGGAAAACAGCCCTCCTTATTAAGGTTGGTAGGTGTTCACAGCTATAATTTAGCCTTAGTCGAGTATCGGGCACTACTCCTGGTGCTGACAGATGGTAGGGCAGGGGGGCTAAGGCATACTTTCACTGAGGAAACCCCAGTGAACTCCTTCGGAATTACCAAGAATTAACTCTTAGAGAAGCTTTAAAGGTCTTTAGAGGTTTACAGGATGATATAAAAGGTAGAACAGACTTCTTAATGCTCCACAGCTGCGTTGTGTATGATACAATAAATACATTCTGCAGCTGCATTGTGTATGATACAATTTGGAAATACATCCCAATGTATTTCACAAAAAGGGTTTTACTTGTCACTGTGATGGCGAAGGGGGAGATGACAAGGGATATATAACAAGGCTGGCTTAGTTCCAAAGAGGTTCTGACAGAGGACTGAAGCAACTCCCATCCTAACATAGTCATGTCCAGAGTTGAAGTTAATTTCTGAACAAATAAAAAATATTTAGAGAAACGGTACCATTTTTAGAAAAAGATATGAAATGAGGTAGAAAAATTAGTCTGTTAATAGGCTAGTGCTGCCCACAGTGGCAGCTGGACTGGAAAGGAGAGGGCTCATGAGGTGGAAGTGATGAAGGTCGTTTCCGTACTGCCACTACCACTGCCTGCGCTAACGCAGTTCTGTGAGAAGAGATGCATGTATTAAATGGAGCCTTGCTGTCACCTGAACTGTAGTTGTTGGCTGCGGCTGTGGCATAAAGCCTTCCACAGCCTCTGTGGTTACAGTGGGGGAAAAAAAAAAAAAAAAAAAAAAGCTGAAGGGATACATAAAAATCTTCAGCTAAAAATTTGGAACACAGACTAGATTCAAGAAAGAGACGTATTTCTGTAAAAATCAGAAAAAGAAACTCTTAACATGTTTCTGCTAATAACTTTGAGGGTATTCTGAGGTAAGCAGAAGGGTGAGCAGGTTGGCAGTGGTGCCGAGATGAAATGTAACCTCAGTACCGCCTCGGTGCCCTGTTAAGGGGCCAACGCGGCACTACTGAGGTAACTACAGAAAACATTTCTATTTCAGTTCTGAACTCGGATCCCTACCCGGAGGCCTGCAGGGTCTATGTTGTTTACAGATATTCTGCCAATCCCATGAAAGCTTGGCATTCATTCAGTTGAACCGATGCTTGGGCACAGTCATTTTATATAAGCAACTAAACATCTTTTCCTAACCAAGTATAAAACACGCTTTTTCTTCTGAACACTCCCATTTGACAAGTCAAAATTCAAAGAAATACATTCTTGTAATTGTAGAGAGGTATTAGAAGGAAACCCTTTTGAAAATGGTTTGGCTGATCATAGCTAACGTGACATTTCAGAGAAATGCAGTTCTTGCAAAAGGGGCAAATCTCCTTTTGGAAAATGTAACTATCTTTTAAGAGTAAACTAATTTCTGAACTAAAATCAGACATATTTGCTTTCAAATTTTATGGCTTTTGGTTTTTCTTTTAAGAGTAAAGTAATTTCTGAACTAAAATCAGACAGATTTGGTTTCAAATTTTACAACATGGTTTTGCTTAACCATTTAACATTTGACTTCAATCAGAAGTACTTACCTAAGTCTTACAGTTCTTAGGGGAGTACAGGACAGCTCTTACCTAGTATTTTCTCCTTCAACCAACATTATTATGAGTGTCAGTTTAACGTGAGGCTTCATGTCTAGGGAGAGCTATAATGTTTGGATCATTCCTCATGATTCACGGAAGATAGAGAGGTGCAATTCCCGTTGATCAGGGAGCACAGGAATAGCTGCCCCGCATAAGGGTGTGAGTTTTAAGGATTCCTTTCTTCTTAACCAAGCTGACTTGTATTCGAGTGCTTTAGGAAAGTCCTCAGTACCTTTAGGAAGGCCCCGTTTTAACAGGTGTATCAGATTTGATGGTGTATACGAGAAAGGATTTCTCACCAACCCCCGTACATAATGAATTTGTAATCTTGGGGTAAGAGAGCTATATGAAAGACAGAGTTACTGCAATTCTATAGACAGGCAGTAAAGAAGAGAGATCAGAAGAATAATCCTGACCACCTTTACACTCTTTGCTCCATCGCTTGAAAGGCAGGAGATGGAGAGCTGAGCACCTACTTCCCTTCCAGTCCCGCCTGCAACGTTCAGCCTCTTCATGGAGCAGAGCACAGGCCTCCGGTCGGAAGGACAGGCAGGCATAATTCCCAGTGCAGTACAGCCGAGCGTAGAGATGCAGAGATTTAACTTGCTGTGGAACATGCAGGCTGCGATTTACAGGAAGAGCAGGGAACATCTTGAGGACTTCTATGTGCAGTAACAGCCCCCAGTAATGCTTCTTGCAGTGTGAGGGGGCGAAGGAGCAAGACTAAAGCTCCCGTACTTGCTCAGATGCAATAGCAACTACATAGAAAGGGAATACTTGCCTCTACTCTTCGGGGGGGAGCCAGAGCCTCTCGTACGCAGAAGGCTTGCTGGTGAGCACTCCACAGTAAAGCATCCTTCTTTTTTTCTTTTTTTTTTTTTTTTTTTTGTCTGACTGCACAGCTAGTCAGGTCTCACAAGAGCTGCAGCCTGAGGAGGGCTGGTAAGCAGTGGCACACCTGAGCCACTTACAGCTTTTTACCCTCACACAACAGGATAATTTGCAACAGCCCAACAAATCTCACGCTTCAAATCTGTAGCAGCTGTAATGCAGATGAATCCCCACGAGACTTTCCGCTGTTGTGGAAGTGACTTAGGGTCTACCATAGAAGTGCGTGCTTGATGAGGCACAGGATTAGGACTTCAATTCCCTGAAGGGATTCCTCAAGTGAAGGGAGTCAGTCATCAGCATGCAAAACCAAAAGTCTACGTGTAAAAGAAAGTGGTCACAAGAAACGGAACTGCTGACTTGTTACACCACAGGAGGCAAAAGTCTTACTGTTCTGAGCTGGAAAACAAGGCTAAGTCACGATGCCTCCAGCAGCAGTGCAGGACTGCTTCAGGATCAAACAGCAAAGCGGTACCCGCTTACGTCACAAATGAAGGGAGATGTACACGTGATACAGCACGGATTTGAAGTAATTTTTAGCTGGCCTTGTGTAAAAAGACATTGACGTTTTCAAGAATTCAACTGCGAAGAATTTTGTGTAGCTGGTGTATATCAAAAAAAGCAAGAGTGTCCACAAGTAAGCAGACTGGACAGGGAATTAAGAGGCCCACCTTCGGAATCGTGCTTCATCCAGTGGCTATTGGAAATGGCTGGGTTTAAATTTCCACATTTTAAATGCTTTTCCAGTGTGTCTTAGATTGAAAACTATATAGATGGCTATTGGTGGTAATTATTTTATCTTAGACTATCTAGGACATTTCTTGAATGAAAACACTACTAATTGAAGCACTACCTTGTGTTTAAATTACATTTGAATACGATGCTTGCTCTGATGTAGAAAATTCACAGAAGTCCTGCATTTCAGTGAATACCCCTTTTGAAGACGTAAACTAACATTACATAGTAATACATGACAACAGTAATCAGCATGAGCCTTATCCGACAGCAGTCAAGCCCTGCTGTTCTACGATCTTCCTCGGGTATTAGAGTACTGCAGAAACGCGTAACTGCAGCGCTAGCAAAACAGTTTCTCTTGCCGTTTAAAGTATTCTTAATAATAATACCGCTTTAATAGATAACATAATTTAAGGCAATGGCATCTTAAGAATTTCAAGGCAACCAACTGTACTACGGCAATATTTTATTACCTGTACAATTGATATAAGAAATCTAAAATATGAGAAAGCACTGAAGCCACCTCTAGGTGTTGAGCTCTACAAGATAAGCTCGTGTTTGGCAACCTTTCGGGGACGTCGGGACAGGGAGACTTGGGTTGGCTTTGCTCTCACAGGCGACGGGTGAAGCTGTGTTTTAAAATCTCAAACTCCCTAGGCAGTGGGAATGCCGGGGGAGGCAGTAACCAGAGGGCTGGCAGTTCCTGAAAGGGAGCTGGAAAACGTTGCTTCCCATCAATGGCTCTCCCTCAGCGATGATGTTCTTGGGTCTGCTCCCAAGTCTTTAAGTTCCATTCAAAATCCGCGGGCTTCCTTAGACCCCTGCACTATAGGTTACGGGCTCCAATGAATCAAACCGTGGAACGCATAGCTCCGTTGCAAGATTCGATGGCAGGGTTTAGAGAAGGCCTGGGGCAAGTTGGGAGGTGGTGCTGTAAAACCCTGGTAAGGATTATCCTCTGACAGAGCAGCGAATTACGCCGGAGGGTAGAGGCCTTCCTGTTGCACTACCGCATTCAGCTCCCAGGAACGAGATGCACCATATTGTATAATGGAGTTTATTACTAGGGAATTACCGCAGCCTGAGGAGAGCGGCGTTTTTCTGCCCTCTAGGAGATTCCAGTTACCCGGAAGATTATTCTAATGGCAGCTTTTGCTACTGCGCTTACTGGAGACAGAAAAAGAAGCAAGTATGAACATTCAGAGTTGGATTCCTCCTTTTCTTCAGATCGAAACAACAGGAATTCTGTGTAGTATTGTTGTTCTGCACTACAGTGCCACGTAATACAGCGGACCAGTGCCGAGGTCTGTTTTGTCTTGAGGGGAAGAGGAAAAAAAAAAAAATCAAAGTACTCTCTGATTTGAGGCAAATAAAAACCTGGCCCATTTCCACCGGATGGGAACTAAAAGCCACAGCAAATGATTCCTACAACCTTGCTCTGCCGGACAGGGCTGGTAGAAAAAAAGGAGACAGCACGTGGATGCGTTCAGAAGCCATTTTATCCTTTGTAGTCAGGAGGTGAGGAAGTTCAGAATTTTCTGGCTGCTTCTCTTGCTGTACGGCTCTGGCTGGGACAGGTCGGTCCTGTGGAAGCCAAGGCAGGCTGGCGACAGGGACCAGAGCGCCGAATGGCTGCTGCCCACCCCTTGCCAGTGCAGAAACCCCGCTGACTTGGGTGAACCTACTGGAGTCCTGCAGGGCCGAGTTAACTCCCAAGAGCAACGTTTCTGCAGGGAAAATGGCTCATAAAATGAAAATACTTGTATTAGCAATTATTTTCTCACTCCTCCCTTAAACAGATGCTTGGCTGACTTGTTTTACAGACTATAGGCCAAATTACATTATGTAAACATACGGAATCTAAAGACTTGTATTTTTATTAGAGTAACTCCTTGCTATTGTCAGAACATCTCTGATGAGGTTCTCGGCACCCTCGGGTATGCTGCAAGACGAGACTATCTCTAGCTTTAGAATCAGTAATTTTTTAATTCCTCATCTAAAATTTCAAGCCACGTAATGGTTTTAAACGGGGCATATAGGTAGCATTAAACGCTGTGTCACAAAGCAGGGCGTCCGCTTTGCTCCAAGCTGTATGGCACAGGCTCCCCTGGCCTAGTCTTTGCCTACTTCAGCGTGCCTTTGTTTTGGTTTGTATTGGGAGAACAACTCTCTCTTACTTCTCAAAGCATTTTACAACAAACGCATGAAAATGAAAAATGCAGGAAAGAAAAATTAGACGACTAAGTGCAAAATAGAAGTATAAAATTTATTTAAAACCACCCACAAAGTTCTGTGTAATCAGGAATGATACAATTTGTAATAGTCTTTTTAAAAACTCATGACAAGATTTAAAATATATTTT
>VZTL01000166.1:0-14791 GCA_013400535.1 Scopus umbretta
GAAGGAAGACAGAGAAGGAATCACAGAGTGTCACAAAGCTGTAACTTTACTAAAACTGTGCAATGCAAACCAGGAAATGGTATTTGGACTGTAACTTGAAATGAACTAACTTGAGATATGCTTAAAACATCCAAACATCCTTACCTCTGCCCTGCAGAGATGAAAACCCAGAGCCATCCCATTTGTCCTGAGAGGGTGCAGCACATTAAGCATCAGCACATTAAGCATAGAGAGGGAGGAAAAAGGAGGGATAAAGAAATTAAGACTCTGAAGAAGCAACTGATTTTTCTTCTTCTTTCTGTCTTCCCTGGGCGCAAGTGCTTATCTGTAGCCCTGAGGTACTTCTGTGGGACTGAGGTTTGGACAGCCACATTCTTTGGATGGGAATGACTGGCTTACATTTCTTTCCCTAAAAAGTGAGCCAGAAAGAAGCCATCTTTTACCCAGTGGCCCAGTTGAGGGAGGCTTTGTTTCAGTTCCTTGCACTATCTATGGTGATTTAAATTCTTTTTTTATTTTCTTCCCCAGAAAATGCCTTCAGCAAAGGGCAACTCAGGGAAGGGCTGCAGGGTGAAGGAAAAGCAATGTGTTCTGGTGCCCCTGGGGCCAGACCATTACAGTCACGGCAGTAAAAGGCAGCATCACACCTGCAGGATTTGGACACTATTGTCAGCATATGTCAGATGCTCAATGCACCCCTAAAAGCAGGCCTCCGAGACAACTTTTCTGGGTTGTACTTAACCTGTGCTTAGCTGCAGGTCCTTGTAGATCTGCTTCTGCTCATCTAGCTGCTGGTTTCCACCCTTCCTGGTCTGGATACAACTATTTGGGGAAAAACATAGCTCACTTGAGAAAATAACCATTTTCTGTTATGTGTTATTTTCAGCCCAGATCAGTTTCCTGTTCATCACCTGGGCTCCCAAGTGTGATGTCCTCACTTGGCAGTGAAGGGTGGGAATCACAGGAAAAAGAAGGAAAGATAGCATCGTCTGGTGTCCTGCGTTTTCCTGCTAAAGCATGGAGACCAAGGGATGGACTCATTCGACCCAAGGGGTCACCTAGATCCCCTTTGCAGCAGTTGGAAGGACACAAGCATCTGCACCATATGACCCATTTAATCCTAAAACAGTCCGGACAAATTGTGTCCCACGTGCACATTGTCCATAAAGAGAATGGCAAGTGGCAAATGTAAAAGCAGATGAGGCCAGTCACACTACTACCACTTCTCAGGACCTGAAGGCAGTACTGGAAGGGCTCTTGGGACCACAGGTATGTAAGGTCCACTTAATTGCTCCGAGGTGCCAAAGTAATTTTGAATGTTGTCCTCACTTTTTTCTTGACAGAGTAGATTAAAAGGATTTTCATGCACTGCCGCAGGCTGGAGGCCAACTGGCTGGGAAGAAACTTTGCAGAAAAAGTCCTGGGAGTATGGACAAGAGGTTGACCATGAGCCAGCAGTGTGCTCTTGCAGCAAGGAAGCCAATGTATCCTGGGCTGTATTAGGCTTAGTGTTGCCAGCAGTGGAAAAAGGCGATCCTTCCCATCTGCTCGGCACTGGGGAGGCCCATCTGGAGTGCTGTGCCCAGTGCTGGGCATCCCAGTACAAGAGAAACAAGGACACACTGGAGCAAGCCCAGTGAAGGTTCACAAAGATGATTAAGGAAATGGAGCATCAATCATATGAGGAGAGATTGAGAGAGCTTGGGATGTTCAGGCTGGAGAAGAGATGGCTCAGGGGGAATCTCATCAGTGTGTGTAAATACCTCATGGGGAGTGGGTGTAAAGAAGAGGAGACAGATTCTTCTCAGTGCTTCCAAGCGTAGGGACAAGAGGCAATGGGGGCACACTGAAAAAAAGGAAATTCCATTTCAGCATAAGAAAAAAATACTTTTACTCTTCAATTGGTCAAACAGTGGAGCAGGTTGCCAGAGAGGTTTTGGAGTCTCTATCCTTGGAGATATTAAAAACCTGACTGGACACGGCCCTGAGCAACCTACTGTAGCTGATCCGGCTCTGAGTAGGAGGCTGGATTAGGTGATATCCAGAGATGTCTGCCAACCTCAAGTACTCTGATTTTGTGATTTTTCAAAGACCTGGTTTTAAAATATATTTCCTTCACAGTGTCACTGCTGGGAAGCATTAAGCCATCACTGATGTCTCAGTGATATATCAGTAACAGTCAACATAGTTCACTTAAGTTAGCTCAACTTTGAATTTTCTGGGCTCAGAATAAGTGATTTGGGGTATGTGTGTCATTCTTATCCTTATGTTGCTGATGAGCATCTTTATCTCCATTTTAATACACGTTTGTCTAGAAATATCTCTGGGATTTAAAAGTTAGCAAAGAGTTCATAAATAAACACTGAACAACATCCCTTGCTATTTTTAATGTTTTGCTGTTATGGAGTCTGGTGGTAAAACCAGTCAAATTTTTTCAACTTTTAAGGAGACATTCAGAACAGACCAAAGCAGTCAGAGCACACTGGCTCGCAAAACCTTGTTTGCATTGCCAAAGCAGCACAAAACCAGCCAAGCCTTACTTGTCTTTAGTTCACAAATATCTCATTTCCCTAGCACACTCTGTCATAAAGACCAGTATTTTGTGAGGGGCAGAATAGTTCTAGTTCCTCTTGTTCACGTGTCCCTGATTGATTACAGAAAATACAAGCATTACAGGTCAATGGTAACCGTCAGACAGGAGAAAACTCCCAGCTGTCAACTACAATGTCATATAAGATAATCCATGAAATAGTCATTGTTTAGGGTGTTTACAATGTCATGTTTTTCTAAACCTAGTTGATGCATAAGATTACTCTGACTTTAATATCCAGCTAAGTGGATGGTCTGTGTTTTTGCACTATCAGTCAGATTCATTTAAGACACATTCAAGACGAGGAAAGGATATGTGATGAAGGCTCTAGAGTTAACATGAAAAATGAATGAACAGACCCACATGGCAGTTCTTAGAAAGCTCAGGAAGTAAAAGCTGGCAGAGCATGTGCTCTATTTTCCAAATATTAAGTCCTTCAAATATCAAAGTTAGGATGTGACAGTCTGAATAGAGAGACAGCTAGACAGGTCAAAAACTGATTGAGTGGTCAGGCTCAGAGGGCAGTGGTTAATGGTCCATAATCCACCTGGATGATGCAGAAGAAGAGTGCAGGGGTCTATCCTGGGGCTTGTCCACTTAAACATCTTTACTGATAACCTGGAGAACATGGTGGAGTCTGCTTTCATCAAGTTTGCATATAACACCAAACTGGGGGCAGGAATCAGCCACTATGCTCGAGGGCTGTGCTACCATTCAGGGGCACCTAGCAAGGCTGCAGGAATAGGCCAAAAGGACAAATTCAGCAAAGGCAAATGCAAAGTCCTATACCTGGGAAGGAATAGTAGAATCATGAGATAACAGGATAATTCAGGTTGGACGGGATCTCAGTAGGGCTGTAGTCCAGCCTCCTACTGGGGAGGGGACTTGAGGGGGTACGGACATCAATGTCCAGGTAACGTGGCCTGGTGGGGCAGGCTGGGATGGGAGTCTCTTCAGTTTGACACAAGACACTTTTGAGAAACCCCTCACCTTTTATAAGGTTGAAGTTCTGAAGTGCAAACTGTGATGAAATTTTAACCTACAGGATTACTGCAAAAGACTACTTGGCTGCATTTATAGAATATAATAGTTTGCTATAGGACCAGCTCCTGGCTTTTGTGTAAAATGGGAGTATTTGAAACACTGTAGAATGGTAGGGATCTAGTGGTGGTGTTTTTAAGAGAGAGTGCATACCAGCCACTCTAAATAGTCTGTCAGCGTTATTTCATGCTGACTCCTGATATTAAGTTGGGAAGAGCCTTGGAAAGGCATTTCCAGGGTTCCAGAAGCAGGCAGCTGCTTGGCACGAGGTATGGGCTCTGCCAAGCATGGGCTGGCACGTTACGGGACTGGGAGCTCAGGGAGCTCAGGGTGGTGGCAGGCTACCCACAGGGACATGGGTGCTGCCAGCCCAAACCCAGGCTGGCTTTTCATCAGGGATCAGCCAAGATTGCAGGCTGGCAGCAGAGGTGGCAAAAGTGGCAGTCCTGGGGTCCCCAGAGGAGAAGTGGGGAAAGGGAAAGGATGTGGGGAGGGAGCAGGGGTTTGGAGGATGCGGAGATGGAGGATGGAGGAGAGCTCAGTGGGCATTTGCACTTCCAGAGCGCTGCGGGAGTTTGTCAGCACAGCATGAGTTCAGGGGCTGTGCCCCCCTCTGTGTCCTGGTGAGCTGTCAGGGACCGAGTAGCACTGCAGGGCTCTCCAGCAACCCCGGCCAACTCTGCAGGCAGCTCTCTGCTGCTGGGCCGGTATCGCTGCCCGGAGTCCCACAGTACCACTGGGATCCAGGTCTGTCCTGCACCCTCCATGGACCCAAAATGTGCAAACTGTCTGTACTGTATCTTTTACCTCCACAGGGACTCACTGTAAGTTGATAGACTTGGCTTGACTTCAGAGTTTCTGTCTCAAAAGAATGTGGCTTTATTCACACCCCTTTCTCCCAAATCATTGATTTGGTAGCTCATGAACGCTTGTGCCATGCTGCCCTACTGGTTGTGTTTATGCTGGTAAAGGATCACTCAGTTATTTTCCCTCTGATGGCTGGTAGGTGGCACTCAGCATTGCTGCTCACGTGCTGCTGCCTCTCTGGCTCAGGGCAGAGCCTCAGCCACTTTTCTGGGCTGAGTTTGTAGTAGATCCGTCAAACCCAAAGCAGGTAGCACAACACGTGTTTGTATGAAACCTAAATCCCCCTGTTCATTACAGTATAAGTTGAGAGTAGCGTCCACATTAACTCCAAGGACGGCAGGACAGATTGAAAAAATCCTCAAAATAGAAATGTTTCCAGTGACAGCTGTCAATGATTTATAAACCATTCTCATCCACAGTGACAACTAGCACATGGGTAATAACGAATACACTTAAGGCAAAACATTTTGTACAATTACTGTTTCCTCAGATGGTCATATTATGTTACTCAGAAATGTAG
Organism: Scopus umbretta; assembly: GCA_013400535.1. Classification (NCBI taxonomy): domain Eukaryota; kingdom Metazoa; phylum Chordata; class Aves; order Pelecaniformes; family Scopidae; genus Scopus; species Scopus umbretta. Next base: position 5,019 of record VZTL01000166.1, read on the forward strand.
TCTATTCTGTTGCTTAACTCTCCTCTGCTTGTGTTAACACAAATGACTACTTTTGTCACCAGCTGGCTAAACTAATGCAGAGCTTGGAAAACACATTTCCTGAGCTAATGGCAGGAACAAATAGCCACAAAAGAGTGAACTATTTACACGTTTCTCCTTTGGGATACAAAGTTCAGAGTAATTACCACAAACACAAAAGATGCTGTACTAGAGTTTTAATTAAAAACAAAAACAAAATAAAATACACACAATAATTTTGAGTTTGGGAACAGAAACGAGTCCCATTCTGTTTTGCCACACAGGCTCATAACTGGTTTTAATGTGATGCATTTGTATCACTAAAGTCATTTATCTCAACCTTCTTTAAGTAAAGAACTTAAAATTTGAGGGTAAAAATCTGCAGGCCATTTTATATGGTCTTCCAAGTACTGCTTAGCAGTTTAAAGGGAGAGTAATGAACAAATGAACTACTTCACATGTAGATAAACAAAATTATAATATTCTGCAAAAATTATAATTTTACACCTACACTAAAAATATTCTTTAAGCTTGGATTGTGGGCAGAACACATCCTGGCTAGCTGCATGGAGTTACGCCTGCAAAGAGTTTTTAAATCAGTGTAGTTTGAGAGCATGTTTTACAGTCATGTTAGGGTGAAGGATCACTGGCAAGACCTGGAGTACACACTGAGTAACCCTGTTTTTGGATAGAAAGTGCAGTGGACTCTTTTGCCATTTGAAACTCCAGGAAGACCATGTCTGCCCACCCAGACACACCTTAGGGTACTGCACCAAGCATTGTTGGCAATGTGTATCACATTGGCATCCACCGTGTACAATCAACTGAAGAGGTGCTTTGCTCTTATTCCTTAACACACTGACAAGTGGAAGGAAGACATTTCAGTCAGACTGTAAAAGGGTCTTATGTTTCTTCTGACATACACCCACACACAGGCATACCCTGTCACTCGGAAACTGAAAAAAATCCATTAAATGCAAAGATGTATAAGAAAGGGCCATCAAAGAAAAGCCCTAAAGGGTAGGTAGGTATTTTACTGACAAAAAGCCAAGTAAGTAAACTTCAAATATGCATAGAGTTATTACGCAGCTTTACACATGGGTGAGGCAAAATCCTCCAAATGATCCCTTGGGAAGCCAGCTCCTCTCTCCCAGTACAAACCCATGTGTCGATAGCCAAGGCAGCATGTGAGTTTTCTTTATGTTATATGAAAAAGGAGAATGTAGCCTGGACAGGAAACAAAAACCCCAAACCATCAAAACCCAAGGAAGAGAGGGAGTGACCATGGTCCTGATTGTGCAAGGTAAAGCAGGGGAGACGGTCACTACCCCTTCTTTCCTTCCTTTCTTTCTGCCCCTTTTTGTCTTGCCCTAGGACTATCTGGTCTGCCCCTCACAGCATGGGGTCTGCTCATTTTTTTTCTTCATAATGTACACTCAGATTTAGTCTGGGAGCTAGTTGTGGGGTTGGAGACAGGGGAGAGCCCCTAACACTGTCTAAAGAGGGAACTATGTATGTGAATGACCATGGCATGAGAGTGGACGAGGGCTAGTGGCCAAGGCTCAGAAAGTTCTTAAAAATAGCTAGTTTAGTTTTTTCCGCAGTTCTGCTACCTTCCTAACAAGTATCTCCTCTCCCACTGTGCAGGGGGAGCTCAGGAGAGCACTGGGTGCACTGCGTTGGTACTGGGGAGCTTCAGGGACCTAGTGGGGCTCGGCGCTGCAAGAGTGCTGCAGCACTCTTTGGGCTTTTGGCTGGAGCAGAGAGGGCAACAACTGTGATGCATGTAACAGCTCTGACCCTGTGGCAGGGTTAAGAAAATCTGTCCACTGTGGCAGATCTGCCCTGCATCATTTACATGGACACTGGGACAAACCCATTTTCAGCCAGTTTCTAATTCACCGAGGCTGAGGACTACAATCACCATCTCTGCATGGCAATTTTGTGATACGTATCCTATTTATGGTTGTATTTCCAGCTGAGGTCTTGAACTGCTAATGCTATTTTGATTACTGGTCTAGCCAAATCTGCTGATTTTTTGCCTTCATCTTGGATTGAAATTCCTGGAGGTGGTGACACAGGACATTCGTGAAGCTCTAAAATGCTTCTGCTTAAATCTCTGGGCAAGGGCATAGCCAGACAAGAAACTGCCTGGGTTGGTTGGTAGCTAAGCAGCAGGTCTGGTGGGGACAGTAACAACCTGACAAGTGGTTTGTTCATGCCTTCATCCTGATATGAAGGACAGAGTATACAGAAAGGAGGCTTGGATGTTTTAGAAAGGGAGAAGGATTTGAGAGACCCCATGAATTGAAGAAGATACGTTTTGTGTGACAAGGGGTCTCTGGGATAAAGGTAAAACCCTGAAGCATAGTCAGGAGTGGGGAAGCATGGAGGCATGGGAAGGCGTATTTTATTGTTTTCTCTGGAAATATGATTTGTTTGGGTTGCATAAAGAAAGGAATCATTCATTTATTAGAAATGTTAATACAGTTTGTGTGGCTATGGGCATCATGTGTCTTAATTGAAAACTAGATTTTCTTCTTGGATGGAAGACTGGAACTGTAGGAAATGGTCAGTTAAAACTGCCCTAAAGTTTTGCCAAAAAGAGGAAAAGCCAATTGGCTCAAACCAATTACCTCCTACATAAATTCCACTGATGTAAAGAACTAGGCTTTTTCTCTTGGCTTATTATATTGGAGCAAGATTCAACTCTCCATGGCATTGGTATTCTGAATAAATGGTAGCAAATCAATTTGATTAAAATTATGTCAAGGTTTTTTTCTTTCCTAATCTGAGCTGTACTGTCTACCTAATAGTTAAGTAACTAAGATATAAATCTTATGAAACTTCAGTGAAACAAAGAGGACATTCGCTGACTTTTACTGAGAAGACCTGGTTGCTTTTCTTTTTACAGATATTTCACCTCATGAATATTTAAACAATCTCCATAGAAAGGCTAAAGAAAATAAAATGAAAACTTTCAGTATGCTTGTGATGAGAGGGGAAGATCCACTGAGAACAGGTAAAGCAGGAAAAAGGAAAAGTAATTACAGTCTATTGAGCATCTTTATTCCTATCCATTGACTTGAACATTTACAGCATGCCAGAAGCAAAGAAAATACAGTAATTCTGTCATAGCACTGATACTTTCTTTGGGATCATTGAAAAGTACATAATAGGGCATTTGTCAGTTAGGAGCAAGTTTTTCAGCAAGAATTATTAATTTTAATTATTGTATGATAGAGCTTTTAATATATAACATAATCTATGTTTCAGATTTTGAGCCTATCCCAAGCTAACTTTCTTTGCAATGTACTCCTCTACTGCTGCAGGTCCTCACAGGGGAAGAACCAGCCTCAGGTTCTCTCCCTGTTCTCCTTCCAGGAGGTTTGGCTAGTGCCTCCAAACAATCCTTGTTAGCATCATGGCTGCAATCAAGCTCTTTCAGCACAGTGTAATCCAGCTCATTAGTAATTACAATTCAGCACAAATGTGTCCTCAAGACAACTACCTTTCCTATAAATCTCTGTTAAAATCAGATTTTAACCATATTTTCCCTGTGCTGGCATATGATCTGTATTGTTTGGGTACTTGGAGAAAAACTCAGGCTCTGGCTGACTAACTTCAGCTGAAAAGTTGTCTTCCTCAAAGCCTCCTCACACCCCTGTTTTCTGTCAAATGCCCTATTACCTATGAAATCTTTCATGCTGCAACCTGTTAGCTGATTATAAAATGTATGTTTCCCCAACTTTCCCATATTTACAGAATGTTTTGTAGCTCTAAAGTGGCTTATCTCATCTTGAACAAATCTTTGCTTGATTGCAGGAAAGGAAATGGCTGATTAGCTGTTTTCTTCCTAACAAAATACAAATGTTGATAAATGGTAATTGGAGTTGCGATTACTGAAGAAAGGATAATATACCAAAAGCCTGAATGTTGCTTTCAGTAGAAATGCAAAAGGAAGTAAATCTGCTAAAATAGAAACTCCTTTTTTTATATATCACATACTTTAACATTTAGTGTTGTTTTTTATATTTCTCTTCATTAGATGTATGCTAAAAGTGCTTACCTGTAACAACTTAAATAATAGATTGCTGTAATCATTGTACCTGACTTATTTCAAAACTTATAATTAATTGGTTTAAGATAGCAAAAAAAAAAAAATTTCTTCCGTTCTCCCTCTTTGCAGCCAACTAGCAGTATTGTCCTCTGTTCACTATCATCAATAAGAAAAGGGGTTTCTTTTACTTTTGCACTACACCAAATTTCTCTGAAAATGTCATACAGCTAATCCTCTGATTTTATTAGTGAATTTGGGGGTTTAAAAAATCTCTGGGTAGGTCAGAAGAAAAGCAGCATCCTACCTTTCATGTTTTATCACTGGGAGCTCATTTTTTACTGCTGTTGTAACTTTATTTATAAATAAATGTTCAGTTTCTCCATATTTGAGTTACCTTATTCCTTCTGACCAGAACTGTCATGAGTTGCAACTTCCAGCTGGTAGAATGTACGCTGTCTCTCTTTGCTTGTTTCCATAAAGAATAATTTAATTGACTCCAGACAGACAAACCAAATAAACTGAAAAAAAAAAAAAAAATCCATTGCAGAAGCTATAATGGCCTGATATGTATCTTTCCCAGCTCACTTTGTCATCATTCTGATTGCACGTCCTTCCCAGGACAGCATTGCTCATATTTGTCTTCTCTCTGTGCCCTTAGATACCCTGCAGCTCAGGGCCCTGCTGAGGCAGAAAGAGGAACATCACTTTAATGGTGGTGCTGTTTGTGAGTCCAGCTCCTTGCAGGGGCTCCTGAGAGCCTGCCGGCAGAGGAAAATTGTCACAGTGAGGATCAAGGTTAAATTTTAGAACCATCTATATGGTGATCACTCCCTTTCCTGTCCTATCTATGTCTACCTCTTTTCTTCGTGCTAAAATAAAGGCACCACTACCCCTTTCCACATCCATGCAGAAGCATTAAACTACAGCTTTTTGCCCTAATTAGCTGGGAGAGCTGCTGGATGATGCATATTCTCAGTTCCTAAATAGTTGAGGCTCAAATCTTCATTGTTTTTATACCTCTGAGGAGATGAACTATGCTGTTAATTGTTTAATGGCTAAAGAGCTGTTAATATTTTTGTAGCTGATACATGCTGTGGCTGTCTGGAAAGGTGGCATGTCCTGTGAAGTTACAGGACAGCTGGGAACCCATAGGACTACATATTAATGTCTAATGAAATTCTAAATATTTCCATAACTCTGCAAACTTGTGTGTGTTGAGGTTTGGTTTGTAATGCATTGTGGGTTTCATTCTGTGTCTTCCCCTTTGTTTTACCAGTTTTTCTTCCTCAAAACACTCTATTTCTATACTGGTTTTAGTATCATATACTCATTGTGCACAAAAACTAACTTTATTGCATCAACCACTTCCTCCCCCCGTTCTTTTAATTTAAAGAAGCCATGCTTTAGCTAAACCATGTGAAAGTCAGAAAACAGAAGACAGAGAATTCGGTCTTTGGCCAGAAGTAGACAACACAAGGAAAGGCTTTGGAAAGAATAGTGTCAAGTATTGTCTTATAAGCCTTAGGCTGCCTCAATTTTTAATTCTTTTTTTTTTCCTTTTTTTTTCTTTTTTCTCTTTTTTTCTTGGTCTCTTTTTTTCCTTCTTTTCTTGTCAGAAGGAGGCTTCTTATTAGTCACTAACAAAAGTCAAACATCCAAGGCTGGAAAATAATACTTTATTGCAAATTTCAATCAAGCTAGCAAAGTTATAAACTCCTTCAAAGTAACTGAGGGGTAAAGATGGAAATGCCAGACCTATTTTATAGCAACATTGCCAGATGCTTTGATAGATCCATTATAAATTCTACTTACATTATTCTAGCAAAGATTGCTATCCAGTTGCTGTTCTTTGGCTACATTATTTCTTTCCTTATCTCACTGATTCTTTTCATAGCATACAGTAAGGAATTTATTAGTAATGTATCAGATTTCCTGGTAAGATAGGATGCAACAAATGCTGTTATTACATTTTTCTCTTTTTTCCATATAACCTTTACCCTTTATCGCTTTGGCAGTCTTTACTGTATGTGTGTCTTCACTGGAGCAATGCTGACTTCAGTTATCTGGAATAGCATATATTACGGAAAAATGAGACTGGAATAGTTTGGTATTTCATTACAGTGTAACTGTCCGGGGCAAAACCTTTTTGTGGTGCATCCTGTTTGTTTTTCATTTCCTTAGAGTCATTTACAAGAGTCAATTCTTATGTCTGGCGTAGTTTTTGCTTTGGTGAAAAAGATAATAGGGTATAGAGTGAACAATAGGATGAAAACATAAAGCAAAAAAAGAAATGAAAAATCAGTTATCAACGCATGAATACCTTGAAGTTTACTTTAAGCTGATGAAAATTATTTGGAACCTACTTCTGGAAAATGTGCTTTGTGAGTATCCCCAGGTGTCCCCCAACTAAGCAAAAGCTTACACAGTATCTTCAACCTGAGAATTGGCCTTGCTTTCCCCAGCCCATCCTCGTCATTATGGCTCATCAGAGATTACTTCCCCTCTTAGATTTCCTGGACTAACCTCTTGTGCAATCCCTAGTTAGTCAGCATCAAAGTGATACCATGTATTTTAACGGTTTTTAATAATATACTTTTTCTAAGCAATGTGATTTTGAAGTGAGTTAAAGCAGGAATACATGAGCAGTTGGGCACGTGATACTTTTTCTAAGCAATGTGATTTTGAAGTGAGTTAAAGCAGGAATACATGAGCAGTTGGGCACGTGACTCTAAGGATGCTGGGAATGCTCAGGCCAAGGACTCACAAGAGTCCAAAATAAGGTGCATGACTGCACCAGGAAAAGCTCCAGCCCAAAAGCATATGTCAATGAATCTGCCTAACAGTTCAGGCTGTGGAGTGAAGGGCAGGAATCCACCAGGCAGCCATGACCCAACGAGAATTTATTTCCAAATAAGGTTGTTATTACAGACCCCTTAACCCAGGATCTCACACAGGCTGCATCCTCCTTTTTAGTAGAACTAGTTAGGCAGGTGCAGCTCCTCATTAAAATTGTGAAATTGCTACCAGTGCTTTTTTAAATGTTGATTTTATGTTTCATTTGAAATGCCTATTCTCTCTGCAGTTGGAGGTAGCAGCTGTAGCCGGCTGCATAATTTGTTGGGAGTGACATCTCCAATGCAGAAGAGATTATGAAACATAAACAAAGTAAAGTAACTTACAACAGCAAAGAGAAACATTTCCAGCTTTCATTAAAAGAAGAAGGATGTGACAAATCTGTGCCTTGGGCAGTCAGTTCATGGTATCTGTTGGGCACTCAATCAAGACTCCATAGAGAGGTATCAAGATCTCATTTTCCTGGGACCAAGTCAGATTTATATGACCATCAATGATGATTATTCAGCTGAAAACTCCCTGCTAAACTACTTCCCTTGAGACTATTAGGAAGCTTCCCCAGCTCAACTTACAGGAATGGTTCTTTATAGCAAACATCGAGTTAGAGTTTTCATAGTGACTCAAACACTACCTTTATATCATACAAAGATTAGCTTCAGCTACCAGCATCAGATACAAGCTTTACCAAAGCTCAGCAGTATTTGGATCAGTTTTTTTCACTGGAGCTCATCAGAATTGAGTTTCTGCAGTCCTGATTCATGCTGAGAACCATTTGCTCATAGCTGTTGTGTCACTGGCTCCAGACATACTGCTCATCCAGTGGAGCTCTGCTCACTGTGAGTAATGATCCACTGTCATTATTTCATTTCCTCAGATATTTAGAAAAGAAAATGTAATTGTCTTATTTTAATCTAAATTTCTGCTGTAGCAGTAAAACAGAAACAGTAATTAAAACCATGGCTCAAAAACAAGAGCACAAATATTTACAAATGCTGATCTTTGTTTCTTTCCTGGCTCTGTGGAAGCCAGCTGCAAGGAAGGACTATTAGTTGCTAGCTGGTCTTCCTTAGGCAGAAGCAGGCAAAGCAGCATATCGAGTGATTTCAGTGTGACAGTGTTCACAGCTCTGAACTCGCTTTGTTCTTGCAGCACACAGGTATGTCACAAAAGGAAGCAATCTTCAGCATCCTAAAGACAAACCCAAAGAAATGTGCATCCAGCTTGCACGTTACAATAGTTGAAGCAAGGTGTTTTCAAAACTGTGTTAATCACAGCATCGTTATCCATTGAAATGCATTAAGGAACTGCCAGAACAGTAGGATCTTGAGCAGTGACATTTTTAATACTTTTTATGTGCAAGCAAATTTTGCTAGCTGTTCTGCAGGGATTTAGAAAAAAATGGGAAAAAGGATCAGAAATGCACTAATTCTGAAACCATTCTCGCTTTTTTAGTGCAGATAAAGGGATCTGTACTGCACTGGCAGACAGAGCAGAAGAAAAAAGCAACAGCCATTACCGTACTGTTGTTCAAATTAGTAAACTCTCAGTTCCTCCCATTTTACAGTGGCCAGTAAAGGACAATATCAGCAGGGAAGTCCAGGAATCAGGCAGCCCCAGCAGCTGCTGTTAGCTAGTGAAAATATTCCCCCCAACAGGGGCTCCTGCTGTAGTTTGTGACCTGGCGGCCTCAGCCTGCTCCAGCCAGCAGGCTTCCACCTGGGTCCCAGAAAATGTGTTTGACAGTTGTACTGACACAACAGTTTGTGAGGATGGGCTGTGAGTGGGTCACTAAAATATTCTGCTTTAAAGGAACTGCCAAAAAACCCCCAGTGACACCAGCACACCTGAGAAGTGTCCCTGGTTGCAGCATATGGGTTGGGAAAGACCAGCTGAGGATCTTTATCAGCATCACTGAAGAGAGCTATAGTCTTAAGTAATTGAAATGTTAGGACACTTTTGAGGCTGCAGGATTGATTTCTGCATTGTCTGTATGTACTTTAAAGGTTTATTTGGTTCTCTAGGAGGGGCTAGAAACACTAATGATGGTCACTGGTACAACTCAATTCAAATTGTTGAGTATGGGTAAAGCCAGCCCACAACTCCTTGTTCTTGAAAAAGTAAAGGGTGGAAAAAGCTATTTCACCCAGATAACCATGAACTACTTTCTTTCTCATATATAACCCAAGTGGATGCAAAAATTCCTTCCTCCTCACCCCCCTCTTTGGGCCCAGTTCTTTGGTTAAAAGCTGCTGACCTGGCAAGCATTTGGGTTGTTATCAAGGAACTTTCAGTGCCATAACTGGCTGGTCATGGAAAAAAAAAGTCCTGTTGCACACTTGCACTGCTTCTAATGGTGCTGTGGGAGCCTCTTTTCTTACTGGAGGCCCAAAGGGTTTATGAAGTGCTGCAAAATTTCCATGGCCAAAAGATAAAACCTGTGCCTATAAACTGCTTAATTTCACTGTATAAAAATTGACTAGTAGACAGACAGCATCCCAAGTGAGGAAAATAGTGTCTGCTCTAGACTGAATGCAGAGCTGAAAAAAGTAATTACTAGTGAATGTTTGGTGGATGTTGAGAAAGACTTAGGTCTCTTCAGAGAGCTTATTGGAAGAATCCCATGGGATATGGCAGAGAATAGAAAAGGTGTCCAGAAGAGCTGGTTGATATTCAAAACGCGCCTCCTCAAAGATCAAGAATGGTTCATCCCAACTAAATCAAGCAAAGGCAGCAGGAGGCCAGCATGGACGAGCAAGGAGCTCCTGACAAAACTCAAATGTAAAAAAGAAGCCTAGAAGAGGTGGAAGCAGGGACAGGGGGCCCAGAAGGAATATAGAGACGC
>VZTL01000167.1:2086-16441 GCA_013400535.1 Scopus umbretta
CCCCCCCAGCTCCACCAATGTACCAAAGGTGGGAGTGATGTAATGTCAGTATGGATGTAGAGAAAACTCCTAACGTAACTGTAACTGTGTGGTAACATAACTGTGTGGTACCATTTCCATCTCTTCAGCAATAGATTTGTTACTGCTAAGTAGCAATCAAGCTGTAGCTAATAATTAGGTCTGTTAGGGCTATCAGACTTGTGTGTGTTTCACTATAACAAACAAACCCTTAATAGTATGTTGATGTTTGCATATGTGCATAAGCAAAGTGGCTCCTTGTACGATCTTTGGGACTTGCTATATAAAGTCTTTGGCCATCTTGACATCATGCAACCCATTGCAGTCCTCCTCCACTTCATAAAATGGCCTGATTCACTTTTGGGTTTTGGCTTTGTTTTGCAGGAAGATAGTATTTCACTGTGGTGAAGGGGGAAAAAGAAGGGGGAAGCTGTGCCTACATGGGTCTTCAAGTGTGATTTTTGTTTGGCTTCTGTGTGGTTTTCAGATGGATGGGGAAAATGAACTTGGATTGCAAGTGGCTCACAGCGTGGTAAACTGGCTTGCTGGGAGCCCCTTCTGAAATAGACTCTCCAACCTGGAACAGCTTCATACGGAGTATGTGTTCAAGTACAGGGAAATAATCCCACAGCAGTGAAAAGCTCTGCAAACTTTGCAGTGTCTTGTAAGGACAAGGGTCATTGTGGTGCGGCGAGATACTTGGGTATTGGTGGTGGGAGGTGTCGGGGTCAGAGGGGTGTGCAGGCTGCTTGATAAGCCTTGAAGGCTGACGTCCTGTAACTGCAATTGTTAGAAATCAGGCTTGTCCAAATTTTATTGGCACTGTTGGCTCCTTCAGGGTGCCTTCTGGTAGCACACAGCTATTAAATGCAGAGAGTGACTCTGACTCCCAAACATAAGAGAGTGACGAGAAGGCACGGTATCAGACCGCGAGGGCAAAGACGTGCCTTGGTAAAAGATTCCTTTAGCTGAACTGGAGTTGTGTTAAGTTCTCCCCTGTGGGCAAATACTTCATTTTATTTATGGCTCCAGAGTTGGAAGAAAGCCTTCATTTTCAAAAGGTTTCAGAATTATTTCTCTTCCGTCTCCCATTTGTTTTATTTAACTAGCTGTGGCACTAAGTATCATTTCACAAGATAAAAACACTCTGTTATAGAAATCAGAAAATAAATCAACCTCATAATACACTACACTATCCTCCCATTTCTTGGTTTCCAAATCGGGTAGCTGCTGAAACATCTATACCTCAGGCCTTTTAAAATTCCCAGCACTCCAGTATTCCCTTCCGTATAGACCCTGTGTTAGACCCAAGCCTTTTTCAAGACACTTATTTTCTGAAGATAACCAAAGAGATTTTTGTGCCCAAAACCTTCACGCTCCAACACTGCTCACAACTTCAATAACAGGAGAGCCATGACGGGTAAAATTCCCCAGCAGGACTAACATTGGGAGGGGCTCTAATCCTAAACAAGTCAGGAGAAATTCTGCTTTTTTCCAGTTATTGCTGACAAACGTTGGGCACTGTTCCATGTCATGCAGGAGCTGGTGTATGATGCTGGCTGCAGTATGCTGTAAGTGATGCTTCATGTTTTAACAAGAGCTAGAAGCCAGCATGCTCCTTATCTCCCTCTGCCCACAAAAAGTCTGTATTGGTGCTACTGGGCTGTGTAAGAACTTGACCTTCCTCTTATTGAAGTCAAATGTTGACCAGAGGCTAAAGAGTACCAAGCCCTATACCCTTTCATTATAGGTGCCTTGGGTACCAAGGCGATGTCAGGAATCACAAGGGACTGTCCACAGTGACCTGAAGCTTCCATCCAGCTGGAAGGAAGGGGATTATTTGGTTTTTTTTTCAGATAACTGAGCCTGTATAGACACTGCAGGTTAGGCCCTGAAGCCAGCATTGCTGTTGCAGATCCCATACCCTGTCACTGCCATGTGCTCTGCGGTGTCTCTTCATGCTGCCATCTTCTTTGGCTACTATGGGGCTCCTCTTTCAAGCGCTGATGTCTGCCTTTGTGTGTGCTAATCCAAACCGAGCATGAGGACCAGACAAGGCAATGGTGACATAAAATGTTGTAAATAGAAAAAAATTGAAGTAGCTGTGTGTTGCTGTTAAAATGGGTTGAAAAAGGGAGTGGGACTCCTTTGGGGTACATAGATGACCCAGTGATCAAGTGCATCTGACAAAAAGCAGGGGGAGTCTGCTGTTCCTCACAGCTCCTGGGGGTTTGCATTGGGTCTGCTGTTGGCTTTGCTTCAACTCAGGGCCTGCATATGCCCCTGCTAGGCAGCTCCTGTTTTGCTCGATACGGGAAGTACAGGTCCTCCTGTAGTATTTCTCGTGCCACCCTGTCATCCCAGCCCTGTGCTCTTGCATTCAGCTTGGTTTCATGCACATCAAGCAGTGTTTGACCTGCAGACTGATGTTAATCTTTCAGGTGAGCCGAGTTAAGATCTTGCTTTCTATGTCCTAGTGCAGCATGCCCCATCAAGTTGGGATGACCGATTTAACTGTTTCTAGCCCTGTTAAAATGCAGAAAACTTAAATCTTCCTTCCCCTGCCGGCTCCCATTTCCCCATTGACCTTCCTGTTGTTTCCTATTGAGAGCAAATAGGTAGGATAACCATGTCCTTGGTTAAAGATATCTACCCCTGCGTTGTGCAGTAAGAGTCATGTCTGTACTTAGAAATGCAAGCAGAAAGCATCAAATGGGCATAACAGAGATGAGGTTATAGAGAAATCTTGGTTTACATTCTTCCTTCCCTGCTCACCAGCATCAGTAATATGGAGTGCCCAAGGGAGTGAGCTGCTGGGCAGGTTCTGCTCTTCCTCCTCTCTCTAAAGCAGTTTTTACAGTGCGGGGCGGGGACACTCTCAAGACGCTGATTTGTGCTCAATTTTGCCAGATCCCTGCACATGGCTCCACTGACCTAAGCCTGCTTTGTATGTCTGTCATCGTCACAGCCAGAATCCAGGAGTGTTGGTTCACTTTGATGGCGTTCAGCCCGCTTGGCCTCCCCTTCAGACGACTCCCCTGTCTCAGCGCTGCAGGAGGTCACTGCAGTGCGGGGCTGGAGGAGGCTGATGATCCAGCACGTCGTGCAGAGCAGGCTGCAGAGGTCAAGAAATGAACTGATGAATATGGTATGGACCAGTGATTTGGGGTCTATACTCTCTACAATAACACATCCGTAATAGAGCTGCACACCAGTCTGATTATCCAGTGGCTTCCCTAACGACCTCTGTTTAAGACTTCTCTCACTCTTTGGGAAATGATTCTTTTTGTCTGTTCGAGCTCATCTCTGAACCAGCCCTTGTGGCTGTCTAAGGTTTAGCTTTCTGCACCATTTATTTGTTGTCTGTTCCCACTTAAATTGCCAGTCTTGATGCCATATGGCTCACTTAATAGATAAATAAGCCAGCGTATGTGGTGTAAATATTTCCTTACAAGATAGATTGCAAATGAGGAAGTTATTATTTCATTGGAAGAAATCAAGTTTTTAAAGCGAGATTAACAAAAAAAAAGTCTAGTTGAATAGTCATCTAAAGGACTTCACCCTAAGCTTTTGAATGGCTGATACATCCTTTTTTTTTTTTTTTTTTTTTTTTCCTTTTTCTTTTAAATAAACTGACTAGATCTTTAATTACTATAGCAATGTTTAAATCTGCCCTTTGGTAAGACACTCTAAGATCTATTGGGATGTTATAAATGGCAACAAAAGACCAAGCTCTTTTTCAGGCAGTAGATATAGCATAAAAAATGTCAGGTTTAAGGGTACTAAGATTATGTGATACAAATGGTATAATGGAAAATTCTAGGCAACTTGCAATGCATTTACTGCGGTACAACCTGATACCATCAGTTCAAAGCTTAAAAAAGCTGCAAAGGCTAAAACAACAACAACCCCTCTCTCCCATGAATGCGCTCTGGGAACAGCATGTAGCTTATTAAATTATTACAGATACTATAAAAGGATGTATCTCAAAGCTCATCTCTCAGATGTACTTGCCCGTGTGTGTGAGTTAACTTGCTGGCAGGTTTGCAAGAAATGCATATGGGAAGGAGAGGAGCATCCTGGTATTTACTGCCCTTAAAACATTTTGAAGATAACGTGGCCCTGTCTGTTTCTTGAACGCTGCCCTTTCCACAGACTGCTTTATCTTGACTTTAACTGTGGAAGCAGTTGTGAGAACAGAGGTGTTTAGCTGGTGCTAGGGAGTCAACGGGGGAAGAAAAATTTAAGGAGGGGGTGGATGGGTTACAAACTTGTCCTCTTTGCAGAAATCTGGAGTAAGACTTGGTTGGTCAAGATCCAGGTCAGATACATGGACTTATTTCAATGTTGTTTTAAAAACATGTATTTAATGCTCTGCAGTCTTCCAGAGCTTAGTGTTAAATGTTTTTTTGTTTTGTTTAAGAAAAGTTCCCACATATTCATGACAGCGCAACTCTGATACGGTCTTGCAGTACCAGTGGGTAGGCAGCGATGGTGAGTACGGGGTACTGTGGCAGTGCCTCCAAGGAGACTGAAATCTCAGCGCTTCTGCCCGCGACAGAGCAGTGCATTGCACAGAGGGAAGACGAGGGAATACTCGGACCAACCAAAGAGAAGATCAAAGCTGAGCTATTTGTGGAACGTGATGTAGCCTTAAGCAAGTTGCTAACATCTCAGTGTATGTAGGTTGCGCTCGGAAAAGTTCTGGCTCTTATCTAATAGAAGAAAATGTTCCTGGCACTGGGTGGTAATGGTCTTGTGAGGGCAATACTGGAGCACACAAATGTGAGGAGCATCTGTTGAGAGTACAACTCTTGTGCATTTTGGTGCCCTTGAAATTTAGGCTTCTAGTTCAACTATTGGCTTCTGAAGATAAACTCTCTGGCTGAGGCAGGCAGCGAATATTTCCAGGGAGAAGTGGCTGAAACAGCAAAGCTGCAAGTGGTTTGGTCTAGTCTGCCTTTCAGAAGCCAAATTATGTCTGCCTGGTCTGCTGCAAAAACCCACTTGGAGTTTGCTCTTGGAAGCAACAGTAACTCTCTGTTTGAGGAAGATGCAGCCATGTGCTGCTGGGGTGGACTACTGAGGTATGGTTTTATCTTGTTTGAAGGGGACGTGCAGCTGTTTTGGGTTTCTTGGGATTTAGCCATACAGGATTTTGCTACTTAGTGTGAGCAGTAAGTGCTGCGAAATGGGGATTTTGGCAGGTGGCTGGGGCTGTGTTTGCAGCTGAGTTACTGACCTGATACTGTCTTTGCCCTGTCTGATGTTGGACAGGCTGAAATTAGTGCCGGCTTTATCATCTTTTGTTCCTTCCCCTAGGCACACACAGCTTCCAAGCACTGCTGGTACAAGTAATGCCAGGTTTTGAAAGCAAGCGTCCCAGAGGCTGTGCTCACTGGCACGGAGCCGGCTTCCCTGTCAGGGCTGGGGAGCCAGGACTACCTGGCAGAGCGCTGCGGTCCCTGCACCAGCAGGGAACGTGCACTCCTGACACCAAATTTCTGGCCTTGTTTCAGTTACAGAACGAAAAGGGCAGTGGTGGGGAGGAAGACTCCGCTTCTCAATGTGTCGTTGGTCACCAGAGAGAGCTGGGTTCCCAAGAGGATCCCTGTCACCTGCCGGTGAAGAGAGTGAGGATGTATCTTGTCAGAAATCCTGACATTGTGTTTCTTCCAGGCGGGCTGCCTTTTCTCTTCCTGAAGCCTGAAGGTGTTTGAGTAACACCCTGGTATGCCATGTTGATCGCAATGTTTCACTGTTGGTGTGGCATGCAAAGCTGGTCGAATACCTTCTCTTTAAACTTCTGCCTCTGTGAAACTTTCTCTTTCTCTAACTATCTGATTTATTTTGTCACCAGGGATTTCCCCGTATCATTTTGCAATAATTTTTGACAGTAAAAGCAATGTTTGCAAAATGTCTCTCTAGCCCCCATAGAGCCTCATACAGCATCTCCTGTAACCTGAAGTGTCGGCGGAGCTCCCACTGCGGTATTTACAACTCAGAGGGTCTCCAGGTTGGATAAAGAGTGTAAAGAAATGAATACTTTTGTGCTCAGTGTCATATGTGCTTGGAATGATCTGCTGGCAGAAATTTAATTTTGTTTCCAGTAATTTGAGGTTATAGATAGGATTACATCTCCCAGTCAGAGAGAGACATTAATCAAGAACCAGGCCTCTTAATCCTCCTTTCAGTTTTAATGAAACACTGTAAAAATGCCTTTCACGGGGGGATGTCAAGTATCAGTTCTGTTTGATTAACATGCTTTTGTGACAGGTTTACTGTTGTACCATGTACCAAGTTATTCAGCAACCTAATTTAAGCTGTCTGTCAAGAGAAAACAAGTACAAAGAGAGCATTATTTTCTCATTGGGGTCGCAATAACAGACTTGTGTATCTACAAACTTTTTTTTTTTTTATAAATGCTGGTTACTCTGTGACATTTTTAACCTTCAGAATAAATGGGCAAAGGCTGGACGTGACACAAATCACGCTGTCCCCTGAATGGCAATTAGGAAAGAGATAAGAAATCGGAAATGTTTTGTAGCTGATATAAGTTAAGCGCTTGCCTTTCTCACAGCAAAGTGGAATTTGGACCAACTCTGCTGGAGTATAGTGGGTGTAAACCTGGGGCAATTGAGAGGAGCATTGGGCCCTGAATCTCTAATCCTCTCTTCTTTTTTCCCTTTCCCCCTTCTGAAGTCAAAACACATTTTCAATGGAGGCTTTGTGGTTTGAGTTGCATTTGGCTTCTTATCTGCTCAGTTCTTTCTAATGTGGCTTGATTATATTAGATATGAACTTCCTTGTGGCTGGAAGCCAACACCAGACAGACTATTCTCTCTCTTAGTTGCTGAAACCTGACAGGGGAATGCCAAGCCTTTTCACAGGAGTTGGTTTATTTTTAGAGAGGTTTTTTCATGCCTCTTTAAAAATTGACCTCTTGAAAAATAATGACTCCAGATCATCTCAAAGTAGAATATAGCTGGAGTCTGGAGTCTTCCACACAAATGCAGCCTCTTCCAGCTATTATGGTATGAAACCCCACAGGCTGCTCTCACCAGCCTGACACCCACCAACAGCTCAGTTAACTGAGAGAAGTTTTCTATGTAAGTGGGTGCAATT
Organism: Scopus umbretta; assembly: GCA_013400535.1. Classification (NCBI taxonomy): domain Eukaryota; kingdom Metazoa; phylum Chordata; class Aves; order Pelecaniformes; family Scopidae; genus Scopus; species Scopus umbretta. The sequence goes on from VZTL01000167.1 coordinate 9,230, forward strand.
GCACTCTCAAGCCTTGGAATATGGATTAAAAGTTTCACTGTCTTGTATGTCGCTGGCTCTGTGGACAGAAGAAATAAATTACAAGATGGTCTTTCCATTTGCAAAGTTTATAAGTGAATTCTCAATCTAATTCTAATGACTCCTTGTCCCCAGGAGTTTGTGGCACCACATGCCTTGCTTGGCTTGCTGGAGGGAAGGGCCGGTGGGGTTGCAGCACCTGGAAGCAAGGGAGTCAGATGGGCTGGCAGGTCTTGCAGGCGGGCTCTGTAGAAGTGGCCCACCCTCTCTGAACAGAGGTGTTTTTCTCTGTGGGGAACAGACATCTTGCTGGGGTACACTTGGATCTCCCTTCAGCAAGGTCCCCTCACTGCTGGCCAGCCAGCAAGGGTTTTGCGTGAAGGGAGGCTATGGCATGTTCTTGCCTGTCACGTTTCCCATGGTACTGTGACCTGCTCAGGTCCCCAACCTCTAACTCCCTCTGTTAATCTGCCAGGGTGCTCTATACATCGTGGTGACCTGAGAGGATGTTCAGGAGCCATTTGTAACATCTTAATGACCATATTAACACCTCTAATTGTAAATGATGGGGCAATTAGTTTCAGGATAGCAGCTTGAACAATTATGTTTGCCCTACTAAAGTGACAGAATATTCATTAATGTAATAAGAAAAAAAAAAAATTGTCTCCTCCGGATTTGTCACTCTGAGGAGAGTGGCCTGGCTATTGGTCGGCTTTCGATTTCTTTAAAAAAAATGCAAGTTTGGGTGCAACTCTTGTCAGAAATGCTCATCTGTCAAACCTATTTATTCCATGAAACACACTTAGGGCAAGCGTGTGTCTACCCTGCCTCTGACTTCATTCACAGGGAAGAAGTCCAAGAGTGAGTAAGTGACTCAATCTCTATTTTCTACCAGGCCAAAGAGTGAGTCTGGGGGCCTCTTAGTTGAGTCCAAACATAAGGTAAGGGAACCCACTGAGGTAACCAAGGTGCATATATTTAGGGTCAGAAACTGCGCTGGAGGTTGTGCCAGGTCTGAAAGCTTCTTAGTATTTATACTACCTTTGTGCTTGAGGTCTCATGTAAAAGCAGAATTGTTTTCCTGGAGGAGACTGTGTTTCAGTAGTGCCAATCCCAGCTTTGAAGACCTTGCTATCTTCACCAAGACAGCCAAGATTTGAGGCAGCACAGAGAATGAGGGGACGTAGACTGATGGCGTGTTACATTTCTGACTCTCTCCATTAGATATCACTGCTATTAGGCAAATAAAAAGCATATGTGGTTTGATTTTGGCCGTAAGACAGAGTTATTCCCTTCAGCGGAAGCAGCAAAGTAGTGGGTCTGCCTTCTGTCACTTGCAAGAATTGGGTTTGAAACCCTGAAACTAGCTTTCTTTAACACTTTGGTTCGGTTACGTGCTCATTTTCTTTCTCTCTCCCAGGTGACATGGAACAAGTAGTAATTTTCCAGGGGTGTTTTGCCTGGTATTTCCATTGCAGATCTGAGGGACCCCATGGGATCTCTTTGGAGCTGGGGGTTTGCTCAAGATATCACAGTGGGACTTTGGGTGAAGGGCAGCCCTAAAGGCAGCCTCATTTTCCCAACCACCATATTTTTCCAATAGCTTCGTGTGGTATTGCTGTCAAACAATTTGCATGGTGAAGCTAGGATCTCTTTAAACAAGCTTTTACAAGCTTTGTTTTTAATGCCTTAACCAATGAACATCCTGGTACCTTGTATGAGGTGGCACTGGATTTTTTTGTTTTGTTTTTTTGATAAATGCATCTGAAATCTGACTAGTAAGGTTGTAACTGTTTCAAAAATAGCTTCACTCCTAAGTGAAAGCTGTCATTGCAGATGTGTTTTAGCTCAGTGGAAACATCAGGACTGTGTTTGGGACTGCAGGATCATGACATCTTTTTAAGCACAGTGGGAGACAGATGGGTGAGCTGCCAACTTGATGCAAAAACAATAAGAACAAATGAGCTTTTTAAAAATAGAACAATTGCATTTGGAAAGAAGGCTGAAGGGGGGTGAAGTTGAGAGGGAAATAATTCTCCCATGATGCTATGGTTTTATATTAAACAAAACATGTTGCAACATTGTCTTCGTTAGCAATGAAGTGACAAACTGGAGCACTTCCAAAATGGCTGGCTCCAAACTGCTTTCATATTGACCTGAAATGTCAGCTGCTATTATGTTCTGCTGACCACTGATTGCTTCCAGAGTAGCATTTTCTTCTGTGAAATGAAAGAAGTTTCGTCTCAGTGATCTCAGTGTCTCCTGGTGTTTGGTGAAGTATGATAGTCATGGGAAATGATAGTGACTTTATTTCAAACCATGTCTCAGTTCGAGAGAAATGAATTGTTAATCTTGAAGTTATTTATACTATGAGAGTGTGTTTTGGGTGAGAACATTGTATTTGGTCATCCAGAAGATCCTCCACTTCACCTTCTTATAGCCAGCAAGCCAAGGTGGTAAGTACCTCTAATTTATTTCCCTACCTTCACACACACGTACACAGAGTTGGGCTTTGACATAGCAACGTTGATACCACGCTCTGCAGGGAAACTTAATTTTTTTTCTGTGAAGCTATGCAAAAACCATAAATATGGAGAAATAGTACTTCTGGTAGCAGTAGTCGAAGTTCTGTGATCAGGTCTCTAATGATATGATGGAAAGTGTGTTTTGTTTTATTTTTTAATCTTCTTTACAAGACAGGAGAATGTTCAGGTAGTGTTTTATTTCACATAATGCAGGCTTAATGTTATGTTAAAACGTTAGAAAAACCTCTTGGTCTTTAATTGTCAGGGAAATTAACTAGGTGATCTGTAAAGTCTTTTCAATCTTTCTCTTCTGAAAAGATATATAATGTATTTGTATTGTTATATCTGTGTAATATAACTTATTCATATTCCTATACTCTATTTTTCTGTAGTTATCACTTGAAAAGAACTCTTCCAAGCAAAAGTGAAGGAAGTCAGTCTGTCTTTTTCAAAAAGATAAACAGGTCTTTTATCTGCTGATGACTGGAATGAAATATACTGACCAAATAAACCTACTGGATCTACTCCTGTAAAGTAACAGCAACTTAATTATCTCTAAAATGTAGGAAAACTCTTAGGGTTTTGGTTTTGGTTTTGTTTTTTTTTCCCCAGAGACAGATATTTCCCCTGCTGGAAAAATCCCAACTGATGGATTGGGCAGAATTTGATTGCCTTACTTGGTTTCTGTGATAACCGGGCTCCAAGAAGAAATGTGTTTGAAACCCATGGAAGTGTGCGACCTTGGCAAGGTATTACTTGGGCAAAGGAGAAACTAACCCTTATATCGCTACTAATCAGTACCTCTGGGGTTTGTTCCGTGTCTTTTCTGAGAATGTTTCTTCTAAGGGAGTGACCACTAAGTGCAGCCAAGTCAGTCTGCAGGCTTTCCCAATATCTAGGTGGCAGCATAGATGGGCTCTGAGGAGATGGCCTTGGGCCACCGCCAGTACCTATTCATGCACCATTTTCCTCCTTCTCGTTAAGGTCCTACTTAACGCTTAGATTTCCTTCATTTGTGAAAGAACTGCAAATAATGAGTTTCTTAAAAGGAGAAAGAAGTAAAGTGTAAAGGAGAATGGTCATGTTTTCAAAAAAGGCTTTGACTTTCCTCTATATTGTGTGTCTTAAGAACTAAAAGATGAACCCTTGCACTTTGGCTACTATTTTGTACAATGAAGTCGGGGACAGTTTTGCCCATTCAGACCCATTCTCTCTTTTTTATTACCTCCCAATTAAAATTAAACTCAGCTGTGGAAGGATGAAAAGCTTTTATGGATATCAGGCTATTGCTTTATTTATTTATATTTTTTTTATAGGGAGCTAGCTCCATTCTATCCAATCAATTATTAAGAAGAAAATAAAAATCACTTGTTACTTTCTGCAGCATTTCTACCAGTTCCTAAAGGAATTGCTGGGATATCCCAAACAAAGATAAAACCGGCTCCTTGCTGGAGAAGTAGATGAAGAGTTGAATATTGGAAGAACAAGAAAAAACTTTTCCTACTTGTTTTGCTTGACATTTCTGAATGCTGAGTGGGGATTAGGTACATAGTTGAGATGAACGCTTTAAAGATTAAATCTATAACATGAAACACAAAAGCAAATAGTCCCCTAATAGTTGTGACAGCGTTCTGTATGGAGAAAATAAACAGTGCCTCAACCACGAGGAGGTTTCAGCAGAAGGACAGCCGTTCAAACGGTCTTGTGTCTGGGACACCCAAACAACAACTTGGGATGTTCTACTTGCATACAGACAATGAGTTATGTGACTCGATTAATGGCAGTTTCAATGCCTGAATTTGTCACCTTTCCCGAGCGCTCGAATGACTGCCACCGCGCTTATTGAGGCAGCCGCGACCCTGTGCAGGCAGCCTGGCTTTCAGGCAGGGCGCAGTGCCATCTGCGCCCCAGCCCGGGTCTCCCCACCTGACTGCTCTCCGCAGCCGCAGCGGAGGCCGAATTCCCCCTTCTGATTAATCCTGGGAAAGGTGCTCTTGGCAGCTGGCTTCCCAGTCCTGAGCAGAGAGGGATCTGGGTTCTGTTTCCTAACCGGAAGATCGTATATACCTATAAACCATAAAGCTGTTTTGTTTCCTACATGGTGCATGTATTAGCCTGCTAAACAAATTCTCTCTTCTCCTAGCAGTTCTCTGTTCAATTTGAGCCATAACTTTTGATGATTGCATTCTTCAGGTCTGGGTGCCCACCTATACCACGTCCCAGAAATATGTTCTTCCAAATGCAAACAAATCAAATGACTAACGGCTGTCCCTAGTACGAGCCAGGCAGCCTCCCTGGTCTCAGGGAGAGCCTGGGATCCTGCTCTGTGCTTGCAAAGTGAATGGTTTGCATTGGGACTTTCATTATTTGCGATGTTACCTTGGGGGCCTCCTGTAATACCAGATACTGCAACAGATTGCTGCAGCTTCCAGGTATTTGGGATAGACAGGGTAAAGAGAGAGAATTTTTAGAGATCGTCATTTTTTCACTTCATTTTTCCCTGGCAGTGGGTTAAAGGTGTACCTATGTTAGTACTACTACTATTTTGGGTCAGAAACGGTATTTGAGATTTGGTTTTTTGTTTTTTTTTTTTAATTTCAAATCACCTTGTTGGAACAAAACGAATGCAGCTTTTCTTGTCACTTGCCAAGCTAGGATGGCAGAGAAGGCTTGGCTATCTTTCACCACTCTGCTGAGAAGAAATCTGTTTCAGGCAGCTGCTGCTTTTAGTATTGCAATAATCCATGGAGAGGGCAAACATAACAGCACTGGGGGCTGGATCCTGGGTGCCGGGTTTCAGGAGATGTCGTGCTCTTGACTGTGAAGGGAGTGCGGAGGAGTAGCTGCAGCACAGCCGAGAGCAAGGGCACAAAGGGCTGTGCAGAGCGAGCTGGGACAGCGCCTAGCTGAGACGCTTCCCAGGATGAAGGGGCTCCTGATGGAAGAAGCCATGACTAACTGGTGGCCTTTGGAGAAAGAGATTGGTGCTTCCAAAGGATTATCAGAATAGCTTTGTTTACAAAACTTGCAAATAATTGCAATAATAGCAGTGCGATTGAGTCACGGAGAGATGAAATGGTTTTACAGCTGCTGCGATGATTCTTGTGAATCTGCAGGGGTCTGCCCATCGCAAATTTCATTCCTAACAGTAGGAATAGCAACTCTTACTACGACTCGGGCCTCACGCTTAGCAGAAGGCAGTTAGGGTCTTGGTAGCTTTAGTAAATATGAGTCGGTGCAACAGCAGAAGCAGATCACAGGGCTCCTGCCACAGCCCAGGTCGCTGCCCAGCGGCGAACACGCCTGTTTTCCTGAAATCCCATGGAGCCGTCCTCTGGAGAACTCCAAAATGAACAAACAGCCCTCCCAAAGCTCTTCCCAGGAAAAGGCAGTTACTCAGCTGCCTTTACTGATGCTCTCCTGAAATGTCTGTCCTACAAACCACGTGTGAAGGGCACAAGGAGGAATGATCCTGATCTTCTAGGAACAAGGGATGTCTGCATGGCAAAGCAAGGCTCTAGGGATGTATTTCTGTTCCCTTGTTGGTTCAAGATAGTGGCCCTTTTGTTTAAATGTGGTACAGGTGAATAGATTCCCCAGGGGTGAGCCTGTCCCATCCTGGGTTTTATCACAGTCTACAGAGCCAGCAGGAATTTTGTTGGATCCCCTTGTTAAAATATTAGTTGCACTTCACTGAAAAGCCTAATGCTTTAAATTCTGCTGTAATGGCCTCCCACCTCCTGCAACTGTAGGGGGAAAAATTCTGGCCAAATAAAGGATCTGTAAAAAGAAACATCTCTTTTTATATGACACCCTGTTAGCCCTAATGACAGTTTTCTCTCTGTAAGTGCAGTAAAGTATGGAAATATTGCTGTGCTCCATGGTGCAATTTTCTGACTGTGATTTTCGTTGATAAAAGCCTTCAGAGAGCGCATTTCCCTTCCCACTTATCTGCCATCAAAAGACAGCAAATACATGAAAAATTCAGCTGTCACTCTAAACAAAATATACAATTACTCTGGGTTGATGTTTTAAACATAAATTATTTCCATGGCAAAAAACCTGCAGCTATTTTCTAAATGCGGTGATGTTTGCTTCTAGCTTTTTGCATTATGCAGGTATCACCTGGTTTACATATTTGAATGCAATGATGAGATATCACGAGTTAAAACTTAGCACTTGCCAAATTAAATATTTTCTGGGCTGAGCCCTAAGTTCATTACTTGACTGATATTTTGCACTGGAGAATGAAAAATCTTTTCTAACCTGCCAAAGGCAGTTATTTTAGGAAGCTGACGAAGAGGGCAGATGTTACTTGGGTGGTTGGATAAGAAAAGGAAATAGTACATGTTAACTCTTCTGGAATATCCAGATAGGTGAAAGTAAGTGGAAATGTTCCTGAAATGTGCTGATTTGTTTGGATAAATCTAAGTGGAAAAGATAGGATGGAAATTTGATACTTCATCTTTCACAACTTGAAATACTAAATTGGGGTTCCTTATGTCTCATGTTGCTCGGAATGAACTTCTTTTGGGGCATCTCTGAACTTTGAAATCACGAAAAATCCAGAACAGTGTTCCTGTGGTTTGATTCCACTTTTAAATTTTTTTTTTAATTCAACTGATATTGGAGATCAAGAAGACTGTAACCTTAATCATAGAATCATAGA
>VZTL01000169.1:0-12686 GCA_013400535.1 Scopus umbretta
TTTTTTTTTTAAATTAATGTAGTTTTTACTAAACTCTTCAGCTTTTATTTTCTTTTTTATAGGGGCTTTTCTCAGCATGCAGTCCCTTTAGATTTGGGCGTGATAGCTAACCACACCCTGCGCATTGGACATTTGGCTTGCATCCCCATATCTTCCCACTTGTAAGTATTTTATTCATTCTCTTTGCTTGGTTTTTCTCCTACTTTTAGGAGAAGATTCAGCTGACAGACTCTGGGTCTGATCCCAGGTCATGATGTCTTTGCTTTACATTGATATAAATAACTCTATAATCTGCAGATCCATGGGAAATGTAAATGATACAAGCATTTGATCCTATCTGAATTAATCTAAGTATCCTTACAGCTCTGAGAGTTTCCTTTTCCCAGCCCTACACAAAACCCCAAACAAAATATAACTTGATTTTAACCTGCAACCAAGCCATCTTGGCACTTGTCATCTTAGATTTTAAAAGTCATACATTTAAATCATATTTAATCATAATAAAAATGAAATTAGATCATAAATTAAAAGGAATACTTTACTTGTGGCAGGAAATAGTTTTTCCCTTTTCTTGTGTGCACTTTTTTATTGAGTCAATTGGTGACTGATCCTGTTTCCCAGGCAGAGTGGTAAAGGGATTCTCTGCTCCTGGGGGTTCCATCTGTAACAGGAAAAAGAAGCATCCTACTTACTTGTGGTCTTTCAATTGCCAAAGGCATTTATGCAAGAATAAGAAGTATTAAGGATCATATTCTTGCTGAACTCCAAGTAAGCAGTCATTCTTTGCCTTTCCTATCTAATCTTTCTCCGTTCTCAATGGAATAAAATGTTGCTCACTTCTTTTCAGTCTTAAGCTACTGTCTAATTTAGTTGCATGATGTTAAATTACCACATTTTTCCAGTCTAGAGCAAATTGCCTTTCAAGGTTGAAGGGTTCCCTGTATGTAAAGTTCATTCAGTCCTTTGGTATGAGCATGAAAACATATTTTTAATGGCATTAAATGCTTTGCGTTACATGTTAGCTGGAAGGACCATCTGTGGTGATATAGTTCTATAGGCTAAAGGAAATAAATGAAGGCGGTTTACGAGGGGGAAGATGAAAGAATTAAACCAGAAGCTCGCTGGCCTTCGTACATATATCGAATTAGTGAAGGTCAAGAGAAATCTTAATCTTTTTAATGGGTCTAGTGAAAACTTGCTTCCAGCTTTTGGAAGTAATCACTGTGATAACAGGACCTGGGGGTCAACACACCTTTAGAGATGAGGACGTTTCACCCTGGAACTGGCATCATCGTGTTGCCTGGGGTCTCTTCTGGGAACCTGCACAGTCTTCCTCCTGCTTTTCCTGCCCTGATGCTGAACAAAGGTGAGGTGGTTCTGGATTCAGGTCATGAGGGGATGATGCCATTACCTGCTCACTCTTGGCTTTAACTTTCCAAAAGGGAAAAAGAGAGTAGAGAACACACTTGTGAGTCCTTTCATAGAGATAATCAATATCATGTTTAATGAACGTCCTCTGCCTCCCCTCTTCTACTCAAAACAAAGAGCTGTCTGCCTCCTATGAGGCATCCATCTTGCAACTCATCTCCCTTTCCTAGATATTTCCTAGCCAGATTAACGGCCAGTAATTTCAGTGCTATCTAGGATCTGGCTAACCACCAGATCCTCCCCGTCAGGGCAACAGTCCCAAGTCATCCCTTGTGGGCATGTTGTTCCACTAGTGTGGGGGTGTGCTTCTTCGACCCTCATGTCCATGTCCCCCAGGACACACATGTGTGCAACTGGATCTGCAGGAGGACAGTGTGTGCAGAGATAATGAAGCCTGGTGGCCAGAGGCTGCTTCTTCCAGGATCCATGGACACTTCACATGGGCAAGCTTCTTCGGCTATCCTGCACTGGGTCAGCGAGCAACTCCCTGCTGTCCACAGAACCCCCCAGTAGAAATCTAATCCTTCTGTTGCACTCGTCCTCTGCCTTTCTGTATACACTGGGCTGAAATCAGCCAAAAGGGGTTTCAGGTTTTAGGGAGGAAGGCAGATACAATTAACAGCATATTGACGTCTGATGAGATGAGATGAGTGACCTCACTGTTGTAACTATGGTAAAGGCAAATTAAGCTTCACTCTGTTAGGAGTTGTTTACAATAAGGGCTTTTTAGAATACCTTCTACCTGTAAAGAAAGAGTTGATGGGAGATTGTGACAAAAATGTTAGTTTATGTAGGACAAAAACACTGATTTTCTTTGACGTCAGTTCATCTCTCTGCTTGAACATTTTGAAGCCTCTGAAACAGCCAAGGTATTTCTCAGCTTGTAGTCACAAAAACCCAGGAAGAACCAAGAAAACAAAGTGCTTATCTATGGCTGATAAACTCCCAAGAAAATGAATCTACCAGACTTATCTTTGCTTCCTGTTCCTCAATTTTTAGGGCCTCAGTGGTTGTATGTTCCATTAAATTATATTTCACTGAGCCTGGAGAAGTAGAGTTGTTGCATCAAGATACGCAGAGAAATACAATACAGGCAACTGGACAGTAAAGGATTCATGACATTGGGACTATGAAAAAAGCTCTCTGGTTTTTGCATGCCATCCTGGAGGGTGCTGCAGTCTCATTTAACCTTAGTCTAATTTAACGTTAGACTGAACTAGGAGATGACTACTGTCTCAGTTAGGCTCACAATTAAATTGCATATGTTGCGTATAATGTGGCACCCAGGGCATATGATAATTGATGAGGCCTCTACTGCTGACCACATTTCCATTTTCTGAAAAAAATAGGTTTTATGACAGCTGCCATCAAAGATGCAAACAGTTGACAGCTTCAGCATGGTTACCCCGGCATGATACTGCATGGTACCTGGCTTGCTTAATCCCTCACCTACCCACTTTGCCCTGCTCTTGGTGAACACCAGTTTGCCTATCTCCCACTTACCACAGGATAAAATAAAAGAAGAAAAGCTCCAGCTGAGCCTGCCTACAGTATCTGCCAGGTAGCTCTACCCTTGGAATAAGAGTGGTTGTCCTCACCTATGAAAAGTGATTTATACCAAGGACATGAATGGAGGAACAATGCACAGCTGGAGGAAAATACTCACATAGTGGTTCTATTTGAAAAGCAAGGACGTACAAATGACACCATGTGTCTAGCAGAGTCTTTCTTTGTGTGCCAGTCCTACGTGGGGACTAAAGCAGCAGAACAAGGTTTTGCTGTCTTGTGCACCTAAAACCAGCAGAGCATGGAGGTGGAGTCTGTGCCTTCTTGGTACAGTGAGTTATTTTACTGAAATGCCTGTATCTGCCTAAGCAGTTTGCCCATCAGAGCAGCAGGGCTGTGTAACAGTGGCGTAACAGCAGTGAGAAAACTCATCTGGTGTCGGAAAGGCAGAGTATGAGCTGGGATGTTCAGTGGTGGGGCTGATTCAGGAAGCCTCCTCGAGCCATGCATCCCTGTCCTGGGACTGCAGAGGTACCTCTGAGAGAGCAACCTGGATCCAGCTACACCACAACATCTGCGTCCTGCATTAGACAGGTCCCAGTTCTCCTGTCCCAAGAGTTTTCAGGACTGGTTATTAGGGAAGCCACCTCCTGTCAGAGTTCCTCTCCATCTCCAGGCACTCAGCAACAGCACTTTAAATGAAGTCTTTGCCTTAAACAAAACAACTTTCCAACCATAGATGAGGGAAAAGTAGGGACCACTACAAAATTTCAAAACTTTGGTTCCTTAGTTGTATTCCTTGATGTGTTTATGGTTCTCAGAAAGACATCGGGTTTATTGCAGTCAGCCACTTTCAATTTTACCGTTGTACGTTGAAGTCAGTGACAAAATTCCCAATCATTTTTTTGGGACCAGGTCTGGGCTTGATGCTTTGATGCTGTTCTATTTAGTTTTCAGAAATGCACAAAACCAATTACTAAACAAGAAGGAGAAGCTGACATCTGGCTTTATTGGGGATTATTCCTTCGGGAGGATTAGGGTAAGAGAGACAAATGGTGATGCCACTTACCACCTTCTCCTGTCAGAAGCAGAAACCTGAGCTAAAGCGATAGCTGTGGTGCACTAAATAAAACTGCTTGTGGATCCCGCTCTTGAAGGCTGGGAGGTCTGATGTGCGGTGTGGCAGAGTTTCATGCAGCCCTAGAACTGTGTAGCTGCATGTTAGTGCAGAATAGCGTTTGCACCCCTGCACCATGTCGCCGACTGAGCCAGCCTGGCTGCTCTCTGGAAGGATGGCAATGCTGGAACAGCACCAGGGAACATCATCAGGGACCAGGATCGGCTCCATTTTATTTCCCTACACTTTTTGTACCTTTCCTATGAATACTACTCAGATGTCAAGACCAGATATGTTCACACTGTGTTGGATTTTGCTGTTTTACTCCAACAAGTCACAGGTGGTTGGTAAAAATCCTTTTAGACCGAGTAGGACCTTTTACTTTCGGTCCATATTTTTAAATGTGTGATTAAAACAAAACAGATTTTTGTTTTCTTCCTAAAATATTACCCAAAGAGCTACTTTAGCTGAAGCTACATTTTATGGTGAGATTCATTTACACATCACATATACTATACAGTGTGAGTGACGCAGCTAGGATCTGGGCCATAGTCATCTGGAATCCAAGTTTCCAGTGCCTCTGATCTCTCTACAAAATATTGGGTTAAAAATAGCCCAACTGACATTGTAAGACCTATAAAGGCCCTGATCTAGCAAAGCACTCACATCTCTGCTTAACTGTGAGGTTCTGATTAGTCCTATTTAAGACCGTAAATTTTCCAGTAACTTCAAAGAAAGTCCTCTGCCAAAGTTCTTCCTTGTACCAGGGCCAAAACTGCTAATGGTAAAAGTAGAACATAGCGGATTTCAAATTCGTGAAGAATTTAAAGGCTTTTAACTTCTGCCATGTTAAAGAATTTATGTGAATTAATTCCTTAAGTTATTATAAAGAAATTCAATTAATAATGGATCTGCTTTTCATTATGATGAGTAATCAAGGATAAACATCTTCTATATCAAAGCTTATCTGTTAAAAAGGATAAATTAGCTATAAAGCACTTAACTACTTCCAGAACATTAAATGAACACATATTGTTCCATTAGTTAATTTTGGATCACTAAATTAAAGACAGTTCAAAAGGACTATAATCTTATAAGGACCTCTCTTTGTTCAGTCTGTTGTGACTTATTTCACGAGATACAATACATACTGTTTCTTGTGGGGCTAAATACTATTAGGGTTATTAAATGGTTTTGTTTTAGTATATTTTATGCATTAGTATGAGTTATATACCACAAGGGTAAGAAAATTTTTATCTGGTATTGGCAGATGCAGTTTTGTACCCCTGCATATCTTGTAGGCTATCAGGATGCTTGATTAAGACTACCCAAATCTCCAGAATAAAACAATAAATAAACAATAAACCAACATCTGGAATGTAACCTCTTATCCATGAAAACATGGATGTGAATGTACTAGTAAATTAATCCAGTCGAGGGCATAGGCCTGTCGTCATCTCTCCTGTTGAATTAGCAAGCACATCTCTTGGTATGGTGTTGGCCAGCTAGCACCCTCCAAGCAATGCTTGGACATATTTGGGGTTAGGATTGGCCATCATTCATTCCCAAAGGCAGCTGTGATTTGGCTATCCTGTCCATGGGGATAAAAGGGAGTTTAGCCATCTTGGTGCAGCATGCCACACGAGTTGTCCCCGAGACCAGAGAATAGCCTTGACCTGTTTTATAGAAAATAAAATAGGGTTTAAACACATAGAATTAGATTCTACCTACTGCTTAACGTATTCCTTGTTTACTCAGGCACTTAGGGCTTTTTTGCGGCAAATAGCATAACCTTCTAAATTTAATTTACAGTGCAAAAGTACAGTGGGTAACTATACAAATAACTTAGTGACTGCAAAGCAATTTCCTTAGCATTTTCAGTGGATGTCTCCAAGGCAGTTCTCAGAGTTTTCAGAGAAGAAACAGCACCAGCAGAAAAGTACTTTACCCTTCTTAAGCATCTTTAGTTCAGGTTGGGACTTCTGTGGTAACACCTAGTGTCAAAAAGTGTCAGCCTCTTGAAGAAAGAGGTACTTTATTAAGTTAGCAGAAGTAGCATGTTTAAAAGAAAAATTATAAGGCAGAACACTGCCAGGAACAGTGCTGGGACACTTTCATGGAAACTCAGAGAGATGCTTGGGCAGTTGTGTCACACAGAAGGAGAGACCCCCAGACTGTCGTATCATTACTATAAGGGCCTGATTCTGTCTCTCTGGCTGATGCTGGTGGCGTTTGTTCTCCCTGTCGCCATGAAAATCAATGGGATTTTCCTCAAAGCCTCTAACTGTGGATTAGAGATAATTGTATTGAACTGGGACCACAGGACAAGGCTGAAAGCAAGGTCAAGATGAGAGGGACCACACTGGGAAGATAGTTCTGTATGGATATTGTCTCCCTAGCGGGAGGAAAGCTCGCTGCCTTTCCCTGTAGTACCTGAGTATCTGCAGTGAGAGGTTGACCACGGATGGATAGATAGAAAGATTGCATGTGGACAATAATACGCAGAAAATGAGCTTCATTTCCTACTTCCTTGCACCTTGCATTATCTGTTTTGTATCAAAACAAAGGCAATGGGTTACACCATGTAATTCAGCTACAGCACGTCAGCTTTGTACAAGCAACTCCCCATCACCAAGCTTTCCTCTTATGCTTCCAGACTGCACCTGGGGACTGACTAAGTCAGTTTAAAGAAAAGCAGCTTAGCGTACCCTGATCTGCTCGTCATGTGCTACTCTGACCTTTGCCAGCACATGAGCTTCCAGGTTCCAACACAAAGTGGCTAGAGGCAAAGCTTTTTTAAAGATGGGATCTCCTCCTCGTTAGGGTTCACTGCCCGTAGGTAGTCCCCTCGCATTTGCTGAGCAGCCAGGGCTGCCCGTTCCCTTGGGATTTTGCTTGTAGATGTCAGAAGCCGCAACACTTCACTGAGACATGCCTGCCATTGAGATCCCCATGGCAGCATTAGAGCGAGATGCGTTTTTATATTTTAAAACATTTGATCCATTTCATAACTATATAGTAAGAAAGCAGGTCTGGTGGATTTTGTCATTCTGAGTACCTCTGGCAAGGCAGTATGGAGTAAGTGGCTAATGGTAGTAGATTTGTTATCCATTGTGGTGTTGAGCAGCCTTGCTCTAGGTTGGGGAGCTGAAGTCTTGAGAGGGATTTTTTGTTCCTTGACTAGCTTTTATCCACAAGACAAATTTGGATACCAATATGTCTGCTCCATATAAAGTACATTTTTGATTGTGCCTTCCTCAGTTAAACAGCTCATGGTGGGGAAGGGTCAATTCTAATTCATCGATGAGTAGGATTTCTCCTAATCCCTGCATTTTGGAAAATAGAGATATAAAGATAGTTGTTAGCTAATGCTTTAAGAATTGCAGCTTAGTGCTAAGAAGTAGTAACTTGCAAGAACTAGATCATCTCAGGCACATATTAAATCACATTATCTGCTACTAAATTAGTCTTGCTTTTTTTTTTTTTTTTTTCCTTTCTTGCAGTTCTGAAGGATACAATCTTACATTGTCCTGGGCTTGAGCAGTAAAGGATACATTCGATGACTGGCTGACTTCTCATATCTTCCTTGCAATGGAAAAATGGTTGCCTAAAATAAACCCTTTGTTATGCTGCTAAAAGTGACTTTGAATCCAAGATCTGTTGTGATTTTTAAAACACAAACCCAAAAATGTCAGAACCCGACCCTTCATCTGGATTTGTAGGAAACATGGAAAATGGGACTTTTCTGGAGCTGTATCCTACATCTCTTTCAACTTCAGTGGATTCATCACCTGGCCGTTTATCCAACGTCTATGTCTATGTTTCTATATTCCTCAGTCTCTTAGCTTTTCTCCTTTTGCTATTGATCATTGCACTTCAGAGGCTGAAAAACATAATTTCTTCCAGTTCCTCCTACCCAGAATATAATAGTGATGCTGGAAGTTCTTTCACTAATTTAGAGGTTTGTAGTATTTCTTCCCAGCGTTCTGCTCTCTCAAACCTTTCTTCATGAAACTAAATGAAAGGAAACACATGGGGAATAGAAGAGCTTTGTCTGGTTTCTTGGGGAGGTAATGCATGCAATATTTGCCTTAGAAGACTATTATGAAGAGGTGGTTTTTAAAGTTTCCTTAGTTGTTTTGGGTTTTTTTCTTTCCTTTTCTAGTCTTCATTTCCCCTTTTACTAATGTTCCTTTTCATTTTGGACAATGGATAATGACACTCGATCATTGTTTCATGCCTGTAATAGTGATGCTGTCTTTTTCTCACACATACACGGTGTTCATTAAGAGTATTCCTGCCAAATTGTAATATGGTTCTAACTGGATGTGTCATTTTTCTGCTCTAGTTGTGACCCCTCACCTGGTTTTCTATCAGTAATATGCTGAGTACTTTTCTTTCTCCTTTTTTAATTAGATAAGGACTTCTGGATGAAATCCCTATTGCAAAAGTATCACAAAGCAGCTTAAATTATAAATATAGTCCTTGGGACAGACAATTTAAAGTTGTTGGTATTGTTTCTTTTTTAATTTTCATGTCTTTTTCAGTATTTATTAATGTTTATAAAACACAACTAAAATCCATTTCTTGAAGAATGTCAACTTTTGTTTATTTGTATTCCCAACTTGCTCTGTATAAAGTCTCTGTATTTCAGTTTTTGAATCTCTTTGGTTAACTTAGTAAAGTGACTACAATAACAATGCTCATTGCTGAATGTGTGGAGGTGTTTTTGGACCCTGTTCCATCTAATTTGGCTAATGACTTGTTTCTCCAGGGGGAAGCTTTTGCTGCTGAATCCTATATGTCACACAATTCTTTTGCATCCTTCATTGATCCTGTAGCTTATTCTTGATGGATACCAGTACAAACGAGTGTTTTCTTATAAAAGATCTGCATACAACAACCGTAGCTGGCAACAGAAGTGCTCCTGTAACTGTCCTTTAGTAGCCTTTGCAAACAAGATGTTTGTACTCACGTAAGCAGGGCCAGCAGAGACAGAAATTGATTGTAGTGGTGAGGACTTTCTGGGCCTGATTTCATCCTGTAATTTCACAAATGCATACTGAGGTGGAGGGGGGACATGAGGATCTGCATGTTGGCCAGGCAGACCTGTGCTCTGACACTCAGGAGGTGCACAGTGCACCTGCAGAGGGTAGGAAGAGATGGGAAGGAAAAAAGCAGTGGCTCTGCCCCTTTTCTCCATCGGCATAATGAAAGGCCAGAGATGAAGGGGTGAGAAATGGATCATCTTTCACAATCTCACGCCTCTTTGCGATGCCAAAGTCTGGGTTATGATTTCCCCCTGCCCAAAATGTAAACCAGCACTCAGTTTCTGCAGTAATTAGCAGCATTGTGAACAGGATCCTGTGATCAGCTAGGAATTAAATCAAGCCAAATGATCAAAGGAATTATTCGAAATGCCAAGTCTGACCTGCTAGGATTGCAGCCCCACACTCTGCAGTGCAATTCCTTACTGCATTATGTGAGCACAGCCTGGTCCTGCCACTCAAGTCCACGCAAATTTTGCTCTCGTGGCAGGATCCAAGTCACTGGAGAGACACAAGGAAGGGTATGGAAATGTCACTGCCGTTTCTGTTGCTGGCATAACAGCATGCATAGCTCCAGGCAATGGGCTGGTCTCAGCAGAAGCGCAGGGCGATTGCTCTCCCCGCGCGTGGCACTACTGCCCAGCAGGCCAACGGGTTAGGGAGCTGCAGAAGACTTCCCAACCAGATTTGTTACAAATACCCTCCCACCGAGCTGTCAACGTGTTCATCAACAAGACACATTCTGCCATTACCTATGCAGGCTTTAAAAGAGAAATGTGGAAAGCCCGCTGTAAATATAATCGCTAGAAATGCAGTTCTTCAATGCCAGACAACATACAGATGATGCTGGAGTCGGTGTTTTCAATTTTTAGAAGTGAACCTGCAGTATGGTAAGTGGTAATGACTTATGCTGGTGATTAGCTCCTTACAAAGGTCAAAGAACTTGCTGACTAATAAATACCTTAAGCCTGCACATTCTCTGAGCCAAACCAGTTTTATGTATATATTTCATCTCTGGAATATTTTATTCATCTAGACAAAAATTTCTTGTAAGTCACTTTTCACTGTAATTGATGCCTTGGGAAGAGTTAACTATTTAAAAGGGATCAGGAAACATTGTTTCCTTTCTGAAAGCTCTTCCAAATCCCAAACCTGTAACAGAATGTATTTGTGTGGTAACTGGTAGATGAAAAGAAATGAACCGTAAATCAAGATGGAGCAACTCTTCAACTATCTTCTCTTACCTACAAAGTTGTAAATTTGTTGCTTCCTTTGCTGCAAATGCAGGAATTTAATCAAAACCAGAGATGAGACCACAGGTTGAGATGGGTATTTGTTCCCAGTGATATGTTTCCCATGACTAGCTTATGCTTGCGGATATAGAGACATTTAATATTAAATACTGTTGAAAACATATTGGCTTCATTCAATGAGCTGCTTTGTACTTCACAAAAGCAAGAAGTATTTTTCAGACTGTACAAAGTAGCAAAGGTAACTGAAACCACACATTTGATTTTGCTTTGTACTTTACTAGATGCTATTAATTTTTTTTCCCATTCTGCAGTGACATATGGCACTACATACAGTCATCATGATTTCAGCTGAGTTGCACCTGTTCTCATCAGGACAGATTTGAGTAGAAACAAGTTGGACCCAACAGAATAGCATCAGGAGAAGCCACAGGCAAAAAAGCACCATGGCATTTTCAAGGATTATGGAGTAGTAGCTCTTCAAGAAAAAAAAAGGAAAAAGAAAAAAAAAACAACCCAACTTGAGAACCTGAGCTTGAGTTAACTTGAGCTAGAGCTGCAGGGATTTTCCAGTATGGTAAATCATAAAACAGATTTGATTCTCCATTTTCATCAAATGT
Organism: Scopus umbretta; assembly: GCA_013400535.1. Taxonomy (NCBI): domain Eukaryota; kingdom Metazoa; phylum Chordata; class Aves; order Pelecaniformes; family Scopidae; genus Scopus; species Scopus umbretta. The sequence goes on from VZTL01000169.1 coordinate 10,970, forward strand.
CTGTGTTTTCTACCTCTCCCTCTCTCTGTCTTCCCTTCTTTCTGTCACTCACAAACCAGACAGACCTGGACAGGCTGCAGAAGTGGGCAGAGAGGAATCTCATGACGTTCAGCAAGGGAAAATGCAGTCTTGCACCTGGGGGGAATAACCACAGGCACTGGGACAAGCTGAGGATGCTGATCAGTTGGAAAACAGCTCTGCAGAGAACGACCTGGGGGTCCTGGTGGACAACAAGTTGACCATTGGCCATTAACACACTCACTGCAAAGGAGGCCAAGAGCATCCTGAGCTGCATTAGGAGAAACACTGCCAGCAGGTCGAGGGGGGTGATCCTTCCCCCTGCTCAGCACGGGTGGGACACCTGGGTTGCTGTATCCAGTTTTAGGCTTCCCAGTACAAAAGAGATGTGGAGCTACTGGAGTGAGTCCAGTGTAGAGCTACTAAGATGATTAAGGGACTGGATCATCTCTAATAGGAGGGGAGGCTGAGAGAGCTGGGACTGTTTAGGAGGCTCAGGAGGATCTCATCCATGTATATAAACACCTCATGGGAGGGAAGAAGAAGAGGGAGCCAGGCTCTTCTCAGTGGTGCCTAGTGACAGGACAAGAGGCAATGGGCACAAACTGAAACACATGAAATTCCATCTGAACACAAGAAAACATTTTACTGTGAGGGTGGTTGAACATAGGCACAGGTTGCCCAAAGAGGCTGTGGAGTCTTCATGTGTTGATCTGGGCAACCTGCCTGCAGCTGACCCTGGTTTGGGCAAGAGGGCTGGACCAGATGATCAGCAGAGGTCACCCATCCATGATGTGATTCATGTCAGTGCAAAAACTCAGTGGCTTCTAGCTCACTGCCTCCTCTGACGTGTTGTCGCAGCTCTGGAGCTGAGTAAACAACATCTTTACTAAGGGATGATTTGTTCAATAACTTGTTACTAAAGAGCTGCTCTGTTCTTGCTCCTGCCTGCAGCCACATGCTTTTCCGCTGCTTTTTTGTAGAGTGGGTTAACATTTCACAGTAAGCTTTTGCCCTGGGCCCCTTTTGTTTTTACTAAGCCCTCTGACTGCAACAGTGCCATTAGCTTTGGTAATATATGACTCCAAGATTGCATGGCTTCAGGTAGTTGCAAATTATACCTGGAAGTCTATAGAAAGAAAAATAGCAATAAAGCATGGATAAAGAAAGAAGAGAAGGAGTTTCTGGATCACACAGAAAAAATATTTTGCTTTAGTTCAACAAATACGATCCATTTAAGTGCATTTAATCAAAGAGTACCTGGTGAAGGCTGTAGCAGCCTCTATATCTAAGACTTTCTTGCACTGCTGGCCACCCTGGTCCTACTGTCAGGTTAACCCATCATATCTGTCTGTCCTTAACATAACCAAATTATTCCCATCCTGAAACAGTGCCATGCTGTTCACTTAGCAACTCTTCAAGTCTGTGGACAGTTTATTCCACTGAATGGATTTTCTGCTTTCAGCCCTTCTCTGTCTGCCAGCTCACCTGAAAGGTTAGTCTCTGTGAGCTTAAAGTCTTGTCAGGTTTTCCTACAAATACCTTTTAACTTGGGAATGATTCTTACTCTTCTTCCATGCATCTTGTTCACCCTCCTCTTTCACTGTCTAACCCTGTGGTACTCTGGCAAGGCTGAATCCCCATGGAGCATCGTGCTCTGCTGTACTTGAACTTCTTTCCTTCAGAGTCTTTTTTTTTT
>VZTL01000170.1:0-33453 GCA_013400535.1 Scopus umbretta
TAATGATTCTATTCTATTCTAGAACTACCTCCCTACAAATAAACTCAGAGTTCCCTAAAAAAAGGGCACACACCCCTGGCTACTGTGCCAGTGCCACAGGCAATCTCACCAGCATGGTCTGATATCGCACAAGGGAAGGGAAAGGGCAACCTGTATCACAGAACAGTTGAGGTTGGAAGGGACCTCTGGAGGTCATCTTGTCCTATCCCCCTGCTCAAGCAGGGTTACCTAGAGCTGACTGTCCAAGACCACATCCAGACAGCTTTTGAATACTGCCAAGGATGGAGACTCCCTAACTTCTTTGGGCAATCCATGCCAGTGCTCGGTCACTCACAGTAAAAAAAGTGTTTCCCACACGGATTGAGGTGCAGCCTCATCTGAAGGACTTGCCTCAGTTACCTCCCACCTGACCAAAAGCAAAGGCAGCACTCTCCACCGGGCTGCAAGAAAAAGGACCTCCTCCTCCCTCCAAAGTTTCTCATCTCTGCTCTCCATACAGACTGCCTGCAGGACCACCCCCACAGATCTACTACTCTGTTTGTAACTACCGCTTTAAGACACCAGCCATATACATATTATGAAGGATGCAATATGAAAGAGAAATGCTTTTTACTCAATTCCACACAGCATCCCACGCCTTAACAGGCACAAGAAGCTGCAGGTCCTGGATGCTAGAAAAATGCTAACATGCTGAAATAGCTAATCAATGATTTCCTAATGCCAGCATCAGCTGTGAGATTAGCAGGCAAAATGATGTGCTTGATATGGAATCAAAATCACTTCTCACTTCATTCCAAACAGCGCAACCCACTGGGGGTTCGTAGGGCTTTCTTAATGCCTGATGAGAACCCTGCTGTTTCTGCTTAAAGCCTTTCTCCTCTGAAAGTGCTAAACCACGCAATCCAGCATAACCACGCCCTGCAGCTTCCATGACATGCGACAGCTAGATGTCACCTGTAAGACCAAGAGCACAATACGCTGAAGCGTTAAGAACAGCGAGTTTTAAAGTGTCACCTAATAACGATCCAGCAGGCTTCTTGCCACAAGTCGGGGGTGATTTCATCGTCGTCTTCATCATATTGCATATCTGTCGAGGAAGCACAACCTTTAAGTCAGGCTCCAGTCACCTCGGTGTCTCTCCTCGCCTGCTAGGGGTGGGGGGGAGGCCAGCACACGGCGGGCTGAGGGACGCTGAGGGACCCCGAGGGACCCTCCGCCACCCCTGGCCGCCCGGGGCGCCCCCCGCCGCCTCCCCCCGCGCGCCCAAGGGCTCCCCTGCCCGCCTCGCCTGGGTGCACCGAGGAAAAGGCCCGGCGGGGAACGGCCCGCAGCCCCCTCACCTTCGTCGGCGTCGTACATGGCGGCGGCGGGAAGAGCCGCGGGCGGCGGCGACCGAGGAGGAAGCGAGGAGAGCGGCGGGGCCCAGCGCTCGGCAGCCGGGCGAGCGGCAGCGGCGGCGGCAAAGTGANCGCCCCCCGCGCCACGGCCGCGGCCCGCTCCTCCTCTACCTCCTCGACGTGCTGGAGCTGCCCGACCCGGTGCTGCCCCTGCTGCCGGCGCTGCTGAGCCCCGACGTCCCCGCCGCCGGGCTGCTGGTGGTGGGCAACAAGGTGGACCTGCTGCCCGCCGACTCCCCCGGGCACCTGGGGCGGCTGCGGCAGCGGGTGGCGGAGGCCTGCGCCCAGGCCGGCCTGCGCGGGACCCCGCTGGTGNCTGCGCGGAACCCCGCTGGTGGATGTCCGCCTGGTGAGCGCCAAGACGGGCTTCGGCCTGGAGGGGCTGGTCAGCCGGCTGCAGCGCTCCTGGAGGTGCGCCGGCGACGTCTACCTGCTGGGCGCCACCAACTCCGGCAAGTCGACGCTCTTCAACGCCCTGCTGGCCTCCGACTACTGCAAGTCCCGTGCCCCTGACGTTGTGGACAGGGCCACCGTCTCCCCCTGGCCAGGTCAGGGGCGACGCTCTTCCCATCGCGGCGTCGGGTGCGCGGAGGCCAGCTCGGCCGCCTGCAAGGCTAAGGCTGCCCTCGGCCACCCCTGGGGCAGGGGGACCTGTCCCGAACGGGTGCCCGCCACTCCGAAGCGTCGCCGTTGTGGGCAGCGAGCTCCAGTGCTGCGCCGTGCTTCGAATCGTCGCCTTCCTCAGGGCGGGAAGGGTGGGAGGTGTGCACGGAGGGTGCTGTGTGTCTCGTAGCAGTAAGGGGGCTGGTAAACCAGAGCCGGCCCACGTGCTCCCCTGCCAGTGGGGACGGTACCCGATCTGCGTGCCTTGCTATCTCCCTGTCAATTAGGGGTGCCCTTCAGTCTAAAGGGAGACCTGGAGGTGGACAGGTGAATTCCTGTAAAATGATCATAGGCCAAACCAAGCTGCCTGGAGGTGGGACTTGCCTGGGATATATTAAGTCAGTCTTGGCACCGCTTGGCTTTGAGACCTGTTTCATCAAACTGTAGGGAGAGCAGATCTCAAGCGGATGAATGCCTCGTTTCCACCACCCTGGCTGGGGAGGCTAATACTTTATGGGATCAGCTGTAGTTCCACCTCCACCTTTGTGTTCCTGGATTTCACCCAAAAGTTGGAGAGGCGATTTCTTTTATTTTTCTTGTTCCTCAGAGCTTAAACGTGCCAGGTTGTCAAGAGACCCAAACGTGCCTTCTGTTTTTTTCCAGGAACAACACTGAACCTGTTGAAATTTCCAATTATTAATCCTACATGTGAGAGGATATTCCGAAGGCAGAAGAGGCTGAAAGAAGAGGCAACAAAAACAGAAGATCAGCTAAGCAGTGAAGAAAAAAAGTACCTTAATCACCTTAAAAAGCAAGGTTACTTAGTGGGTGAGTATTGCTTCAGTAAAGCATTAAAGTATATAAAGTATTGCTCTGCCCCAATGAAAATACTGCATTACACAAAGGACTGTTAATTCCTTAATTTGTTGTGGAATCCAGATGGTTTTGGCGAGTAATTTCTTCCCACTCTGAAAGAACTCAGTTCCATTTAATTATGGGAGAAACGTGCTACCTGTAGTAGCAATAAAAAATTTCCAAACTTGCATTCAGGTTATTTTGACCAGTTTTTGTTCCATGGAGTAGTGGGTGCAAGACCTCTAGCTCCTCTCTAAGTAGCATTGTTAGTATTTCTTACAAGTACTTATTTTTCAGCTGTTGCAGTAGCATTGCAGAGGTTTCCTCTGTGCAGTGCACCTCCCATCAGCCAGGAATTTGCTAACCTAGTTCAGGTAGTTTACAATGATACTGCAATATAGGCTATCTCTCATTCCCAAAGGAAGAAAATGAGCTTCATTTTTAAATAATCACATTTTGGCTGCAGGCCACAGTGATTGTGCATCATTTTAGTGTGTATCCAAAAGAGGGGATTGCCAGAAGATAGCTCTGATTCTCTGATTTTCAAATCATTCTGTGATTTGACAGTCTAAGGCACAGAAAAAAGAAGGCAGCCTGCTTTACTGTAAAATGGAAATAATGGAAATATCTGTGATCTGGTCCCTGCTAAGGTTTTTGGACTTGAGGAGGACTAAGAATTATAGAAGGAATTGCTTAGCATCTTGGCTTTTGAACACACAAATTTCTAGCCACAAAGCATCTTTATCCCCTTTATATTACCAATCGCATCTCTTTAAGCAAGGCAAGGGACAGACATCTGATTGAAGTAAAGGCAAGTTAATAAATTAATTACCCGGAAACCTTTCATTTTAATGCAGGCAGAGTTGGAAGAACATTTCAACAGCCAAAGACTAGCCCTGTGGTTGACTTTGACCCTGACATGCTCTCGTACAGCATAGATGAAGATCCCAGACATTCCCCTAGGAAGTGTGAGGAAAAGGAAGAGTTCACACACAATGAAGTGAAGGATGCTCGCTGGTGTTTTGACACTCCAGGGATTGTAAAGGAAAACTGTGTAGGTATCCTATGATGGCGTGTTTCGGGAGGTCAGGGTTTGGGAGGATTGTTCTGTCTTAGCTGTGTATGTGGGAGAGTATTTCTGCTGCGGTCCTGGGGTTAGGATTCTTCTGGTTTGGGCAATTGTGTTAAAATATGGTTTGTATTTACTTGGGAAGAGTTCATTGTCTTAACGCTGTTGCATTTCTGAATAGTGCATACTGTCATCTTTGCGAGGGAACTGTATGACTGCATCAGCAAACTTCCTTAACATCTGAACGACAGGACGGAAGCAGTAGTGCTATAAAGCAAGTTTATACCAGCATCCCCCCAGAAAGTTTGCACTTTTTTAGCTCTGCCAGCCTACCGGAAAAGGTGGAGCTTAGGAGGATAACCAGTGTTGTGTGACTGAACCAAATCTTTGAGAAAGCATTCTCCTGAAGCTGACAGGATCTGCAGTGTTCCTCTTAATAGCTCAAATACCTCAGGCCTGCCTCAGGGTTTCAGCAGAGCAATGGCTCTGAGCCAGTGCTGATGTAGTGCACATGTCCAAAAAAGTCTTGTTTTGATCTTTGATTGCTTTGATACCTGTGCAGAGCTGCAGGTTGTCTTTTTGGGAAGATGAAAAAGTACAGGGAGATAGGATAGGAAAGTTCCGAAGAGAAGGAAGTGCAAGAACTGTACTGAGACTGCACAGCTCAAGTGCAGGTACTGTGTTCATGAATGCTGGAAAACTACTGGTTTTCTAGTAGATACGTCTGCCAGATCGTAACACACTTTACTGTGGCACTTTGCTCTCTGATAGCTGGTTAGTGTCCGGTGTAAAGACAGTCATCGCCTTAGAGACCTGGTTTGGTAACCGGAGATTGGATGTGTTCTTCCCCTCTTCTGGAGTTGAGTAAGTGTAGAAGGCAAGTGGGCTTTCCTGCCTCCAGAAATACGTGCTGCCGTTTCTGATTTTGATTATCCTTGCTGTGCCTTTGGAGTGCTACATGCCAAGTTTCAGATCAAATTTTGTTTCCGTGGTCAGTGTTAGATCTGGCTGGACGACAAGCAGATAGTCCATGTGGCAGATTCTGGCAGGGGAGATTTCTAGTTCCGAGCAGGTTTGGGTTTTGTTTTTTTACTTTGGAAGAAGAGGAAGGGAAAGTGGCTGTTAGCATATGATGGAATTACATTTTTGTCCTTACTCCTTTGAGGTTTGTTTTTAGCTGCTTCCTCATGACTTCTTCTAAAGCCAAACTTCTGGAAAGCATAGAAAAGGATTACTGATGACTCTCAAATTTTGGTTTAAGCATTGCCAAACACATCAGAAAACATGGAGCTAGCAGGGCAAAGCCTCCTGGTCTTTTAGAATCGGTGTTGAAGGCTGCCCTGACTTTCAAGCTAAAGGTTGTCTGCTTGTGAACATAGGAAGAGCATTCGGGGTTCTGGCTGCACTACAACCCCTGTTAGTTTGGTCTTTTAATGCTGAATTGAGGTTAATCTTCATAGCCAGACTGCTACAAACTTGTGTCTGCATGACTGTGGCCTACATGGGGGGCACAGTTGGAAGCATTTCTGCTGTCAGTTCCCTGTGTTTAGGAAAGAGGCACCATCAACCTGGTGACTAGTTGTTTCCTTCAAGGCACTGCTTCCTCCACTTCTGTGCCTGCATGTTGTTTCATAGCTGGGCTTGAAGAGTGCTGATTTAAGAAGCGATCAGACCGCTGTGGCTGCAGCACTGCTGGCTAAATCACTGGCTTTTCAGTAGACTTTGGGGTGGGTCATTTTACTGAAAGAAGCTAGCACCTAAACAAATGAGGAAGTTAATCCAGAAGATGGAAGGGAAGAGGGAGGAGAGGAATACAAGCAGCAGGAGCATTTGGAAGCCCTCACAGATGGGAGAGCTTGTTTCACGGTGCTCAGGGTAAGGATCCACACTGTGGGGCAGGCTGGTCATCCTGCAGTTTTCCTTGTTTCACAGTCTGATCCAGCACTGCTCTCTCAATGAGATATTTGAGACTAGCTTTGCTACTAGTATTGATTCGGCACTTTGCATCACTGCCTCAGTGATACTCAAATGTTTTAGCCAAAGGTGGTCCCTGGTTCTGCAGATGGCTGCACTCATGCTAAAGCACAGTAAATCTTGTAAATCTTGCATGAGCTTGCTCCAGCCAGACCCAGGATTCCCGAATCTGTGGTCCAATAGGCTGCTGCCAGCTGTTTTGCTTTGCTACGGACTCTGCATTGCCATGGAGACTGGTGACATCCCTGCCACCTCCTGTTTCTCACTTACTGTGTGGATCAGAATTTAACTGTTCTGGTAGACGTTGTTCACATTGCTCTACTTGATCTTTTTCCTCTAGCAATATAATTAATTTCATTGTCCCTGTTGAAACATCTGGAATGAGTTAAGGCAGTGCAATTTGCGTTGCAGGTTCTAAATCTTCTGACAGAGAAAGAAGTAAAGCTGGTTTTGCCAACACATGCCATCGTTCCACGAACCTTCATTCTCAAGCCAGGAATGGTCTTGTTTTTAGCAGCCTTGGGACGTATAGACTACTTACAGGTAAGGGAAGAAAGGATTTTGTGAGCAGCTGCTTCATCTCTTGTTATAGTACCAGACAATAAAAGGCTTTCTGGGTAGCTTTCCCAGACCCTTTTTTTTGCTGCTTTAGAGATGATGAATCTGTTACTAAAGCACTGCAGAAAAGTCAAAATGCCTTGGGATGAGGAGTTGCAGTCAAAAGGTTTGATACTTTTTAGCAGTGTGCAGTATTTTATATTGTATAATTGTAACTGCTTTTGAATGCTGACAGGCACCTTCAGCCTAATGTGGTTCCCGTAACATACAAAGGCACGAGGGAGGGAGGGAAGGAGAGTGACAGAATTAACTGGGAAAATAGGTCGCTTTCCTCGTTTCTGTGTTTTGTGAAAGCTATCTGCCAAGAGAGAAAAGCATGGGCATTTTTCTTTCCTGACACAGACCTCTCTGAAGAATTTGCCCAAGGAAGCCATCAAATGTACATGTATTTTAGTTTCTGTAAAAATATTTTTTAAAGGCACTGCATGTGTGTGTCCCGCCAATTTCTTCCATTTATTAGAAATCTCATGCCATATACCTTTATGGAGTTGTGCGGAGCTGACCTCCCATGATGTTTCCTCTGGAAGAGGTGGTTTCTTTCAGATGTGGGCCTAGCAGTTACGATAGTGCCTTTCTCAGTAGTTTCCCCCATTTTGGGAAGGGCGTGTGCATATAGCTGTTCCTTTGTTTCAGTCAGCTTTCCAAGATGACTAGAAATGTTGAGTTGGTACTTTGCTGAGGACATTCTGGACCTACTGGAAGAAAACCATGAAAGTGAAGGGAACAGGATTCTGCAAGTAACAGTGTACCAGTGTGGCAGGACAGTTCTATCATAGTTAAGGTGAGAATCCAGAATCCTAGCCCAAAAAACACATTGGCAGTACAGAGGAGCAATGCCTCACTCAGAAAAAATGCTCTGTGTGAGGAGAGCAGCCCAGCAGAAAAAAAAAGCCTGTCTTTGGCCATATTGTCTTGGGCAAAGCTCTCAGAAAAGAACTAGGCACCTGGATTTGCATCACCAGCAAAGTAGGACAGCAATACAGGTGGTGACATCCTGCTGGCAGTAAACACCCTCTGCAGAAACACTGTGAGATCAGGCCAGCCTGTGAGCATGTGCAAGGCCTCTTGCACGATGAAGAGGATAGGGCAGGCAGTCTGGCCACAGGGCTGCCCAAGGGGTTGTTTTGTCATGAGGGGTTATTTCTGTTCTTGGGAGTTGTGGAGAATGCAGCTGGTGTTGGCAGCCTGGAGAACCTGAGGTCAGGGTAAAGAAGTGTCACACCACCTCCTGATGAGAGGATCAGGCTCAGAAAGATGTCCAGTACAGCAGGGCTGGCAGTTAGGCTTCGTGCTGTAAGCCTGTTCTCCGTGTAATGGCGCTCCTAGCAAGCTCAGCTGTGTGTCTTTAGGGCCCCAGAGATTCTCAGTATCTGTCTCAGCCCATTGCTGCATCAGCCTTGCATATCTACGTCTTTCAGAGACCTTGAAGGGAAGATGGTTCTGCTCAGACCCTGATAGATTAGATCTGTGAGGAACTTTGAGGAATTGCTGCACTTGGGTTTCCTTATTTCAGGCTGCTAACAGTGTTTGTAGAGGGTTTCCACTCTGTAACCTTGTTTGCTTTAAGAGTAAAAGTTATGAGAGTGCCTGCTGAAATGCTCCACATTCAGTCTTTGCATAGCTTGAGAGCAGCTTGGAATCAAGTGTGGTTCGATGAGAGGTCCATGTAAGAAATATAAAGTGATAGGAGAAGCAGCAGCAGACAGGAGATGTCCATCACCTCTCATGCTAAATAACGACACTGAGTTTGTTCTTGGGAATTAAATTTGAGCAAAGACATCTCTTGGACGATTTGCCTGAGCTGAGCAGATGTGATGGAATGGGATATTGTATTGGGGGTGCCTTGAGGCAGGATGGTGAAGCCATGAGTGCTTCTCTCCTGGAAGCTCAGCTCCCCTGTTTGTGTAAACCTTGGCTGCTCTGCAGTGACAGAGGCAAGGACCCCTCCTTGGGCAAGGAGAGGATATCAGTCAAACAGGTTTTCAACAGAGAAATGGAGCGGGAGAGAGCAATTCAGGACTGCTTTTCTGTTATCATAAGTAACGTCCTCCTCTTGTTATTTATTTCAGGGAGAAAAGTCTGCCTGGTTTTCTGTTGTGGCTTCTAACCTGTTGCCAGTCCATGTTTCTACCCTGAGTAATGCAGATGCCATCTATGAGAAGCATGCTGGCCGAGAGTTACTAAAGGTAAGAGGAGGCGCTGTCATGGGCTCTTGGTTGCAGATGGACAGGCCATCCTGCCTGGTGAGGCGCCCTGGCTGGAGCACAACTGATGGGGAAAGCCAGCACGTGTCAGGAGTTTGGGACTTCTGCAGTGGGGAAGTGATCTGCGGTGTGGAACAGTCTTGCACAGACTGCATAGCTGCAGCTGTGTTAGGAGAGAGCACCCGAGATGATGCATTTCTTGAACAGCCTTAAAAGTGTGGGCAGCAATGGGGATATTTTCCGTGGCAAACTTCAGACTGGGGTTTCAGAACAGATTGCAGTTAAAAAATGTACTTTTCTTATTTTTTTTCCCCACTGGATCCTCTGCACGTCCCTGCATATTTTGGTGGTCTGACTTTTTCCTTGGTATTGTCACATACTGCATAGCACGTGGCGATTGATGGGGGACGGGGTGAGCTGTCCTTGTCCTCGCAGCTGCCTTCCTGTGCACATTGAGAACAAGTGCTGTCACTCGCATCCAGGCAGCTGGCTCGAGCCACCAGCTGGGTCCTGCAGCGGGTACTCCATCTGGGTTGCTCTGGATGTGATCCTGATTCTGTTGGCAAACCTGAAATAACTCCTGTAGGGTATTCAAGCCAGCTCTTACTTGGATAACAGGAGTCTAATATCTTTATTCCCCCTTGTGCCTTGCTGGCCAGTTTAAGGTAGGAGTGCTGAAGCATCTCTTGACTGTTAAATCTTTTCTCCATGTTTTGATGTTAGGTTCCCATGGGTGGGGAAGAGCGAATGAAAGAGTTCCCCCTGCTTGTCCCTCAGGACATTACACTGGAAGGAATTGGTACCACTGAGGCAGTCGCAGATATCAAGCTTTCCTCTGCAGGTAATTTAATATTTCTTGGTCAGTTTGCTTCGCAGGGTCTGCATCCTAGAAACATTGATGGGAGGAGGCCTCTGAAGGGATAAAGCCCTATTTCCTGCTCAGAGCAGGACTGTCACGAACACAAAATTGGAGCAGCCGTGACTTTGGCTGAGGCTTGTCAGCCTCCCAAGAATAGAGATTGACAACCATGTTTGTACAGGATGACCACATTGGAATACTTTATGCTCTGGCTGCCATACAAGTTTCACAGTATCAGGAATGGCTGTGGCACTGTCCGCTGTCCAGGTGAGAGGGAAAGGGCCATGGACTGGAAAGCTTTATGATTGTGTTTTTGGTAGTACCACCATCCCTCTTAAGTTCACCAGGAAAGAGCTGTCTGGGCGGAGTAAGATGTGGCTTTAGACACTGCCTTCTATTGGGAAAGGGACGGATATTACCTTTGAGCTTGGTTTCTCAAAAATACCACACCTGGGTAGCTCAGGTTCTTCGCCAACACAGGAGGCACGGAGTTCGCATCAGAACCCTTGTTCTGATACTAGTCACTCATCTTGCTGACTGTCTATATTTTTTCTGGCTGTGCAGGCTGGGTGGCAGTGACAGCTCATGCGGAAGAGAAACTGCTGCTCCGAGCTTATACTCCCAAGGGCACCGCATTGGTGGTGCGAGAGCCTCCCCTTTTGCCGTACATCAGCACCATCAGAGGAGCCCGGATCCCAGGCACTGCTGCTTATAGGACTAAAAAGCCCCCTTCCCTGGTGGAAAACCTGAAAACCACAGGGAGGAAATAGTGCTTCTCATCATCTGAGCAAGGTAGAAGACAGAACAGCCTCTGGAGAACCTTGTTGCTTATTGATTTTCAGGAGAGCTTTGACTCCTTTTTAAAGGTAGACAGCACATTTTCTGAAAGCAGGCCTGGGGGAAGTAAAGCGCCTGGTTTGGGACTCCACAAGTCCGCGCCTGATCCAGCTACTGAACTGCGGCCGTTTTGAATGAGCTGAGTGGCTGGTACCTTGCTACAAGAGGTGAAACAGCTTCTCCCTGGGACCTGCCAGTATCTATGAGCAAATCCCTTTACCTGTTCCCTCTTGAAACGCGAGATGGAAACTCACCTGCCTGCCCTGGGCTGGCTTTGCTGCTCATAGAGTAGGTCTTCTTTTGCAGACATGCTCCTGCAGGTCAGAAACCATCCCCTTGTTCTTGGAGGCTTTATGGTATTTCCAGAGTTGAAGGAGGTGGAGGGAGTGGGGAGGAGCAGGGAATGCTCCAGCATGGGTATGATCCTCCTAGTGGCTGATAGTAATTCAGCAACATCGACCAAAAATTAGGTCTGAAAAGTCCTCCAACATCTGTGGGAGATGAGGGAGTGCAACCGCCCTGCTTTTGGACACAGGAAAGGTGAATTATGAAAAGTAGGCTGCTCATATGCCCGAAGAGGAAACTTCTGCAACTCATGGCTTTGATTTGGTTTCTGTAGTTTGTGTAAAGTTTTCTGAAACTGAGGGTATAGAATAAAACTTCTCCAAGATACTTAGTCCTTTGTATCATTTTCACATTGCTGACAGAGCACTCTTGTGTGGGCATAAGCATCCTGCGAACTACACAAAAGCTCCAGCAGGAAGGCCAGTGTTAGAGGAAAGTGTATCATGCCAGATCTGACCGCTGAAGAGAGGCGAGGCTGCTCAAGCTCCATCCTGTCAAGTCCAGCCACGAGTGAGGCTGAAGATGTATTGCTGGTAGGCACAGAGCACACGTACACACTGCATACGTAGGCATCCGGCCATGCAGATCGCAGACAGACAGACGCATACATGGTGGATCCCTCCAGCTGCTGGGCTCAGATACACTCAATCTGCCCAGTAACTGCTGGTCCCTGGATGTCATTCTCCCAGTTGCTGGCACCTGGAGATGTGAGCCCCTGAGGCTGCAGCCCCATTCCAGTTACTGGTACAGACACACAACTGGCCAGGCCTCCCCTGGTCCCGTAGCCTTGTACTCTTGCTCCTAGAGACATCCAGGTCCTCTGACACCCCGAGCTGGCCCTTAGAGACCCCCAACAGCCCTTTTCTCCCAGGCTACTTCACCTGTTCTCCAGCTAGTCTAGCTTGATCTTCACTAGCAATTGCACCCCTCCCTCCCCACTTCAGTTGCTGCTCTTATGACCCACAGTCTGACTCTAATTGCTGCCCTCACGTCCCCATCTGTGCACACGGGGACAGAACACAGAGCCCTCACCCAGGAAAGTTAGAAAGGAATTTAATAAGGACACAGGACAGATTGTGCTGATCAGGTGCAGGGCACGGCCAGACAAGCGTACTGACTAGCCAACTATTTACATACAACTAGCCCTCTTTATCCCTTTACCCCTCTATTTCCCCCACATCACCTAAATCCCTCTCTTTTTCCACCTTTGATTCCTCCCCTGAACATCCCATAAGTTCTGTGCAATCCCAAAATGTTTTTCCTCTGCATCCCCTGATGTGTCCCACACCCCTAGACAGCAATCCCCCTTAGCCCAAAAGGTGACCTGGAGAGGTCCATGACACACAGACTCACAGCATGGTTGAGGTTGAAGGGACCTCTGGACGTCCTCTGATCCAACCCGCCTGCTCAAGCAGGACCACCTAGAGCAGGCTGCCCAGGACTGTCTCTAGATATTTTTACCATTTCCAAGGATGGTGACTCCACGACTGCCCCATGCAACACCTACACCAGTGCTCGGTCACCCTCACAGTAAAAAAGTGTTTCCTGATGCTCAGAGGGAACCTCCTGTCTTTTGGGTTGTGCCCATTACCTTTGGTCCTGTCACTGGGCACCACTGAAAAGAGCCTGGCTCTGTCCTCTTTGCACCCTTCTTTCAGGTGTTTGTAAACATTGATGAGGTCGCCCCAAGACAGAGACTTACGGTGATGGATCTCACTCCTGGACAGAAGGGCTGATGGCTCTGCAAACGCAGCCCTGCAAGGGGCCCAGACAGGGTGTTCATCCCTCAGGAGTCTTTCATTTGGGTTCCTGTCTGCTGTTGTGCCCCTGTGCAGCTCTAGGCTTGTGCAGATGGGCCTTCGACGGGTTGATGGCCTTGATGATGGGCCTGGGCATATCCTGGCAGGGCATTATTTGGGCTCCCCCTCCCACCACTGTCTCTGTGTGCTCCTTTGTGGGTGTGCAGCCTGGGCCGGAGAGTTTGCTTTAGTTCAGGTGATGCTTAAAGATGCCTCTTCACCAGCCTGCACTGCAGCTGCATTTAGACAGCTCAACAGGGCCAGCCTGCAGAAACCCAGCACTTAGCCCCATCTTGCTGCCTACAATGACATTTCCAGCCAGAGCTAACCACAGGCATAGGTTTTTACTTAGGCTGTCACGCACAGGCAGAATGTTTTGTGCCTTGAGAAGAACTTGTCTCGTGCCGGTAACACACTTGATTTAACGGGGGGGTGGGAGAAGACAGTGGAAAGCACCTCTTCTGCTTGCACCTCCTCATTTTGAGGGGGGTTATGTGGAGCAGCCCTAGGAGAGCTGGCATGGAAAAAAGCACAGCACTCTCAGCTAAAGCGGGAGGCAGGAAAAAGGTCTGGCTGCGGTCTGGTCAAACTAGCTTCACAAATCCAAACCAGGCATCCCCTGTAACATTCCTCTGCTGCTGTAACTCTGGGAAAGACACAACATGAAAGGCAAACAGCTCTGCCTGCAGAAAGAGTAACTGGAAGACCTGCCTTTCTAACAGTGGTGGTCCTCAGCCCAGGGGTGAGATGTGAAAAATTGCAGCCAAGGCAGTGTAGGAGGTCCCCTGGTTTTGAAAAAAAGAAAAAAAAAAAAAAAAAAGGCATTTCACAAAGACGGGTGGGCTGCGTGTCGGATCAGGGGGTGCCAGAGCCGAACCCAGGAGAAAAAGCTTGCTGCCAACATGGGGATGTGCAAGGAGGGAGTGCGCATGATTCCCATGCCCAGCATCCTTTTGTGTCCAATCCAGATGGGCAAGGGGTGAGCTGGGCCAGCGCAGGGGCTCGAGTTGTGCGGGCGTTGAAGGGCTTTTGCAAAAGCTGCGCTGTGCCACAAGAGCAGCAGCCGGCTAGCAACAGCCCCAGCTGGAAACAAAACGGGGGGCTCCTGGCAGATGCTAAACCTCTGCATGCAGGAGGTTGTAACGTGGAAGCAATTAGTGCCTCGATGAAAGCACAGACGTGCCTTTTGTGAGCTCCCAGTGCTGAATTACACTGGAGCTGAAGACCTGCTCGGAAACATTTCTCAAAGGGAGGGTTCGTGTCTGGTTTATGCCAGACAGCCTGAAAGGTAAGACAATTTTTATCATGCCTGTGGATAACGGCGAACTTCATCTTAGTACAGGAGCCAAAAGCAAAGGTGGTTTGAGTCTGTGCGCAAAAATGGGGCATAAGCAGAGGGCTGGGAAGGTCCAACCCCCTGGGAAGGTCTGCTTTTCATGGGTGTCCCCGTGTGCACTAGCAGGGTGCAATAGTTTATGGCTGCTCCAGAAGAGTGTATTCAGCAGGACTGCTCCGTTTGCTGGAGAGCAGCACAACAAACCAGCTCACAGCTTAGGATGGCGCTGTTAAAATACAGGTAAAATCCTACAGAAGGACAGATTTGAATGTGTAACAACTCAAGCTGGCTGGCAGTGCCTTTGAGCCAGCGGGGGTTGCAGCACCCAGGGGTGTTTGTGTACCTGGACAGGGTGCTCCCTGACTTCCCGGCAAAGCGCAGAGCTGCCCAGGAGCCAGGGAAGCGCGGGGTGCAGCGCTGGGCCAGGCAAGGGAGGGCTGCGTCTCCCTGCCGCCCTGCAAGCAGGGACGTGCCGCTGCAGCTGGGAGTCTGTGGGTTGGTTTGCTTTGGCATGCATCCAGCGTGGTGCCAGCTCACCCCCCAAAAAAAAAAAAAANCCCCCAAAAAAAAAAAAAAAAAAAAATGCGGCTTCCTTTCCCTGCCCAGTGGCTATTCCCTTTTCTGAGCTGCTCTTGGCAGGGGATTCCCAGTCTAGGAAAAAGACCGCTGCTTTTCATAGCAGGAGCAGAACAAGTCCCATACAAAGTCTGAAATTTTGCCTTCTGTTAACGCTCCCAAAATAGCCTGTAATGTGGGGAGAGGTGCATTGGGCTGGGAGCCTAATGGACCAGAAGTTTCAAGCATCTGCTTCCTGCTGATTTTCCTGTGATTCACGGCTTGTCATTGCCAATAAACGTGCCCCTCACCAGCAACTAGTTGTCTTCACTGATCTTGTAGCTAAACTGCTGGGGGTTGCCCAACATGACTGGTGCTGGAGCAGAAACTCGGTGGGTCCGTGCCCTGGCGGTGCATTGACCCGTCCCAGTGGTTCCTCCGACGGCAGAGGACAGTTGTGTCCGTGCAGGTCAGCTAGCAGCGTCCTGAAACACCAGGGGGAATTCCTGACCTGTTGAGAATGAGTTGGTGGTAAAGTCTCATGCCACATATTTGGTGCCACGATGTGGCTCTGGCCACATCTTTGAATTACTCTGTGCTGCAGGTCCACAGTCCAGCCTCATCAGGCAGCACCAAATCAAGAAAGCAGAGAAAAAGGAAAAAAAAAAAAAAAAAAAAAAAACCCCAAAACAAAAAGGATTATGCTGACNNAAAAAAAAAAAGAAGCCCTCAAACCAACAGGGTTATTCTGGCCAGCTCTGAGCAGGCCCAGGGATTAGTGCCTTTTGGGAGGACTAGAGCAGCATACGAGCCCTTTATTAAAACCAGGACCCCAGCACAGCAACGGGAATAGGGCTCAGCCTTCGTTTTGGTTTTCCTCCATGACTGCAGAGCTCAGGGATGCTGAAAAAATAGTGCAAACAGCCAGGCCAGACCAGAGGGCAGGCGAACATGTGCTATGCTGCCCGCGTGTTAGCTGGGGAGCGTGTGCTATGCTGCGAGTGAGTGGTGCGTGCCTGCAATGCCGTGGCTGCGTTAGGTGCGTTGCGCAAGCACGTGCTGAGCTGCAAGCGTGTGCTCCTGAAACCTCTGCTTAAAAATGACTGCTGCTTGGCAGTTTCGTCTCCTGAGTCCCCGCTTAAGGCAGCACGCACCTGCGCCAGCACTCGGGAGGTGGTCCTTCCGCTTCATAACCACCCAGGGCATTGCCGATGTCTCTGCCGCCTGCATCCCCACCAAGGGACTGGTCACCACCTTCCCACTCAGCTTTTTGCTGCGACCCTCCTTCATTCTGTTTGTGATGGAAACAAACCCAGCCACAAACCTCAGCTGTCCCCTCACCTCCGGCAGGGCTGCTGCTGCAGATGACAGCAGTTTGAGTGCTCTGACCTACACAAGGCTAAAGGAGACCAAGAACAGCTCCTTTGACAAGCCCGTGGCCGAAGGGACCGGTTCAGCCACCTGGCTTGAGCTCAAGGGTGTCAGAGCACTGCCACAGCATGGCGCTGCTGCAGGTCTGGTGCTTCCAGCAAAGGAGGGGGACGCAGGGAACTCAATTTACCAAGCTTAAAAATACAACCTGGCCAAGAGAAGGGTTTTGCCCTTCTAGAATCAGCTTTTCCTATGTATAGGTTATACTGCACATGAACAAGGCAAAGCCACTTGTATCAGCATGGCTAAGCTTTAAAAACAAACAAACGAAAAACCAACAACCAAACCAAAATCAGGAACCTAGCATTTCGGCTCCTTCAGAACATTAGCAAAGCCTGAGTAAGGCAGCTGAATTAAGACATGAGTTTGCTCTGTCCCCGTACAAGCCGGCAGGAAGCTAAGCCATCCCCCTTTGGGGCATCTCAGTGTGTGGGCCAGAGCTCACGCTAGCCTGCAAAGTACCGCGGAGCCATGCACTTATGCTCAGCTACCCAGTTCTGTAAAACAACAACTGAGCATAAAGCAGCTTCTAAACATGTTTTCAGCCTAGTAGGTTCTATCTGGGTTTTCTATCAGGAAAAAACTAGCAGGTTTTCTGCCAAGGTGCAAGGAGCTAGTCAAAGCTCCAAAGACCTGATTGCAGGTCTAAGGGAAAATGGTTTCTCAGGTTGTCAACCTACTTGTGCTGTCTCCTTGCAGCTAGCTTGTCCCCAGAACACCCTCCTGGGGGTGGGGGGCAGCACTAGCTGGTGGTACAAAGGGCAGGGCCTCCTCTATTGATCCAGTTTGAAATCATTAACTCACAGGGCAAGAGGCACACGAGTGCCCAGACCCTACCATCTCTATGCCGCGCTCTCAGAGCATCTCCCTTGCAGGCCATGGGCAGGCTTGGGTACCACTCCTGTTCGCTCTCCTTACACCAGCTTTACCATAAACTGCATACATGCTGCCTAAAAGACTTTGAAGGGAGCAAACTAAAACCTGCCCCTTACCCAGGTGATGACAGCCCCTGCCACCCTGCAGCCCTCCAATGCCATGTCCTGTGGTAGCGGTGCACCCTGCTCTTTGCTGCTTGACCACTAACTGCATGGCTCAGAAACCCAGATTCTTGTTGGCAGACTAAGACTTCTCTGGGCAGGCACTGCTTATGAGAAAACATGTAATCCAAGAAGACAAAAGCTCACTTCTTATGCTTCTAGAGCGTCCCAAATTGTTCAAAGCTGCAGCAGCTGCATATACAACTATCCCCACAAGTTCATCAAATGTCGCTTGCCTTGATCCCTTGGCAAATAAGGATGGTTCTGCGTTAGTAGGAGGTAAAAATGACCAAGCCCTAGAAGGCAGGTTAGCATCCAGCTCAGGTTTTCAAACAGGGCCAGGCTGGCAGAGAGAGAGTCACCCTTGCAAGCTATATGGGGCTCCACAGCTCTGAAGCCATTTTCACTATCTATATAGACAGAACCGTAGCCATAGGGATGATGGGTGTCGCCATTTTTATACATCTACTGTTAATTCCCCAAATGAGACAGCACCAGAGACCCTTGTGGAATGCAGAAGGAATTGCCACCTGCATTACCTCCGAAACTCGAATTGAAAAGCTGCAGCTGCCCTCAAGTTGCATTTCTTCTCACATGGCAGCATTTCATGCCCGTCGGGCCTGCCCTGCCAAGTCACAAACAGGCCCAGCATCAAGCTGGAACCTCACCGGTACGCATGCATCTCCCACCTTGTGCCCTGCCCTCACTGAAGAGGGCAGGGAAATGAATACATTATGTTGAAATGTAAAAATAACCTAGTTCTGCAGCCGTTGTCCCTGTCTGCAGTCAAGTCTGTGTTGCACACACACGGCACCTGTGTGCTCCCCCAGACCGCGCCGGCTTGAGGTCTTGAAGAGCTCTGTCAATGATGCTTGCGCTGCTCCTGCCTTTCGTTACAAAAAACCCCCAGCTTTCATAGCCATTAATAAGTGGGAGATAGAAGCTGCAAGTTCCTTAATAAAGTTTATTTAATCATAACTATGCTTAGGAAAATACACTTGTAAGGGTTAATATAATGCAATTTAGTTTAACTTTATACTACATTTTGGAAAAAAAAAGAGTTCTTATACATGTTTTAGGTAAAAACAGGATGTATGATCTGGCTTCTTTTACATCTATTACAAACGTAGAAAAGACTGTCATGCACTACAGTAGAGAGAGCATGAAAAAAAATTACCTTTGGTTTAATTCCAAGAATACAAGTATTGCACTGTAAAAGCATCAAACATGGTGCAACTAAACATCATAAACATGTTTTCATGCCAGCTTACAAAAGTTTGTTAGCTAGTGTAATTTTAGAGGGGGGAAATATATGTACACATAAAACAATTATTAGCTATTTGGATTCTGTTAATATTGTATGCATGCCACATATCTACACAACTGACATGCAAGAAAACTTTTGAACTTGATTTAATACCTTTCAGCTACGTTAAATCTGTTGAGATCAATTAAATCCGTTGAAACCAACGACGTTACCATATCTTAACTGGCCTGTCAGTTGTTACACATTCTTCTTTAAACGACTACAGTTCCAGCCTAGATCATCAAAATCCAGAAACAGCAATTACAATATCATGGATTATTATTAATGCCTAGCTACCCACTTCTAGATCATTTCTCCGGGCAGTTACTTGGAGTGTATAGGTTCATACAGCAAAAGCCCAAAACACCACGTTGCTCAACCGAGGGCTGGCAGTGTAGGGGTATCAGTGTGCTAATCCTTCCAACCACATATTGGAGGTTGAACACTCGTTCAGGTATTATTGCCAAGAGACACAAAAATGCTAGCACTGGCAAAACCAACACAAAATAATTTAAGAATATTGAAAAATACCAAAAAAAAAAAAAAAGGCATCATTTAAAGGGAGATACAGCACTGCCAGACCACCGTATATGGTGGGTTACATGACCTGCACCCCCCCAAATACTCAATATTAGCAATGTCTAATATTTTAGTTACACATAATGCATTACATCCTTGCCGCTTTACCATAACATACTCCCAAACCTTGGTCTTAACCAAGCAGAATTCCAGCACAGTTCTGCACCAACATTAGGTATTTCAGGACATTGTTGATGGGTCTCAGATAGAAAGAATCAACTTTTCTTCTTCTTAATATGTTAATAATTTATTTTCAGTTTCTAATCTCGTGGTGAGAAACATTGCCAAACAGGAGCTGACTGTCGTCTTCAAAGAGTTCTTGTCAGATCAAGCATTGAAACCTTGACCACTTCACAGAAATGTGCAGCAGAGTATCTCAGAGAACCACATCTTTGTTTTTATCTCATAGAGAGAGATCCGAAGTCAGTCAACACCACTATTTTCATTTAAAAACAAACCGGAAAAATTATCAGGCCAGTCCACAAGTTTATTTGAGCATAGCTAAAGTCCTTGAAGTCTCTCCCAAGATGGCAAAGGCTCTTCGCAAGGATATGAAGGGAGCTATAAAACCTCTACACAGTACTGGAATTCCCAGCATCTGCTCACACCGCTCACAAATGGTGGCAACATTTATATATAAAGGAAATGCTATTATGAAGAAAAAAATACATCTAAGCCTATTACAACTCATTGTTTAGGAAAACAATTCAACTAGGTTTATTTTCTTAATGTTTAACATAAATATAGTTGCAACTTGATCTTCAGTTGACAATGATTGTCGCAGCCAAGGTAAGGATTGAACACTATCTAAGCAAACAAAAACTCACTGTACATTATACAATGTATTTCTGCCACGAGGGATGCCTTCCCTCTCAAATCTTTGGCCTCCTATTACCAATCTCTCCCAAAAGCAGAAGCGATGTAGCATTGTTGCTCTCTATTCATTCAAGGCAGTGGGTTTGTCTGGAGGGGGAGATGCTGTGAGGACATGCAGAGAAGAATAGGGTTTATTCTAGAGCTTACATTGAGGGTATTTGCCATAAAGCGCTCTGACAAATACGCCTGAGCTCCTCAACTCCACTCTCCAAATAACACCTGCCTCCAAATTTGCTTCTTTGTGGAGCCGACAACCAGAGAAGTTGCCACCAACTGCGCCCACTGGACAGGCAGCTAAAGACAGCCAGAAGAGTGCACAGACGGGACTGGAGAGCTTTGCTTTTTCCCTGCTGGTTTGGATTTTGTTTACCTTTTGCCACTGGTGGGCTACAGGAAGTAAGCATGCAATCTTTCTTGGGTTAGCGTGTGCCAGAAATTAAATCTGTTTAGAATTAAAAACTCCCGGTAAGACATTTCTTGCCACGTAGACCTGAGATGACAATCTGATCACTTACATGTTTCTCTCTGCATGGAAGCAGGATAATTTTATGAAATGCAGCTTGAATGAATAAGGAGCAGGAATTCCTACAGTTTTTAATGCCAGGTTTGTTGCTTACCAGTTGATTTATCTTTAGTTGTATTTTTGGTGTGTGAGATGTTAGATTTTGATGAACCGTACTTGTATCAGTGCTATTATTTTACTTTTTTTTAAGCTCATGAAGTTTGACTGCTGTCCACCACAGGAATGGGCAGGGGGGTGTCATCTGGACTTGCAGAATCTGCAGGCCATTTCCATTCAGAGTGAGTATTTTCCTGTCTGCTGATCCCAAATTATAAATTAGAATTTATTACGCTGTATGTGTATTCAAAATACCAGAAGTGGCATTTCCATGACAAAACAAATCCTATAAAATAGTGTTTTGAAATTGCATTAATATCCTTTTGCTCAAGGACTATACAATTTTAAAGCCAGTCAAAAATATATAACCCAGCACTTCATAATTTCAGCAACTTCATGCACAACTAATATTTCCCCAGGAAAACAAGAAAAATCTGCAGTAAAGAGCATCAGAAAACAGAAAACTGTCACAGAAAACCGTTCCATGGTAAGCAACGAATCTGAACGTTTCCAAATAAAAAATACTTACACAAACAAAACCAAACATGCATATATAAAGTGTACATGTACTGCACAAGCGCTATTCCTAGAGGATTAAACTGCATAGGTAAAAATCAAAAACAATGTGCAATATTTTAAGCCCTTAAAGCACAATCAAAAAAAAAAAGCAGAAATTAAAAATAACAAACTTGCTCCCCCACAACAAAGCCAATTACATATCATAGTCATTAAGATATTAATCAAGACAGAGGTTCGCCAATCAAAAGTTGGAAGGACTACTCCTAAATTTTGGCTCACCATTCATGCTTAGGGGATCTGAAATGTACGTTCACAATTATAATTATCTTAAACAGTTATGTTCATCGCTAGCCAACTTTGATTTCTTTTACAAAGTGCTCTTTTATGTAATAGAAACTATCTTCCTGGTAGAAAAACCATCAAGTAGTTTAACACTTTGAACATCAAGACACATCGAGAAGAACTCAAAAAAAAAAAGGGAAGGGAAGAGAGGAGAGAGAGAAGGAGTTGGCTGCTAGAACAAAAAGCAACTAACGCCAATGGCTCTATAAACATCCAACTTGTGTATTGTTAGCTGCAGTCTTGTTCCTAAAACTCAATTTGTAAAAGAATTGCATAAGCTAATAGACTAGACGCTTACACTGACTTTACAGGACACAGCCTCATACACCCTACCTGCCTTCTCTAATGAAGAGATCCAATAGTTAATGAGTTCAGCATTACACAGAAAGTTGTCAAAAATATTTTCAACTTAAAAAAAAAAAAAAAACCAAAAAAACAAATCAATGCAGACACTAAAGCAAACTGTGCTTTAAAAAAAAAATCTACAATATCTGTACATCAGCTGTATAAGATCTTACAAAAGAAGATCCACCCAAATCACAGCTGTTTCTACTCCTGCCCTTTTGTTGCCTTCTCAAGATAATACACATTGACTAAGTGGCGATTGAGGTGCTTGCTGTATTCACCTTCCTTTTTAAATGAGCGGTCACAAAAAATGCACACATAGTTCTCCCTAGCCACTGTGGTGTCTGCAGCTCCTTGTGACGTCTTTGGACTTGTTTCCTCTTGTACGGAGCGAGCGCCATTTAACCCCGAGTCATCGCTTCCTTCTGATACGTTGTCACTTATGTCGCTGCCTTCGTGGCTGTGGATGCCCTCATCCTCATCCATTTCCTGAGATTCATTCACTGCTGTATTATCCGGAGATGATAAGGCCAGAGCAACTTTAGGGCTTTGCGTACACCCTTCTGGGGGGGCAGGTGCCGGCATGGCATCTCCTGTCGGCTCTGTCGCTGGCAAGTATGTCTTAGTCAGGTCCATTGGGTCTGAGTTACTCACAGTTTCTGCCACGCAGGTTTCCTCTGGCTCCTTCTCAGGCGCCAAATCTGGAACCACATCCATGGGCACATCGAAGCTTTTTTCAGAAGACACTGCATGGGAAGATTCCTCAGGGCAAGTGTCTTGCCCTCTGTCCACCTTTCTCTCCTCCTCTTTTTCACTAACAGTGTCTTCACTCTTTCCTGCTGCAGCAGGCGTTTCTTGGTCCTCTACCTCAGCTTCTGTGTTTGCATCCTGAGCTGGCAGACAAAGCTGCCCTGGGTCTTGCATGCAGCTTCCTTTGGGATCGGTGCACTCTCCCTTGAGAGCGTGGCCACCACCGTTGGTTAATGGTGCTGCGTCAGTGGGATCTTGCTCCTTCTGGTCACTGCCCTCAGTATCAGGCTTCACACATCCATCCTCTTCTGTGACAGGACACTCATCTGGCATCTCCTCGTCCTCAACCTTCTCCTGATCGACTTTACTGCTTTTCTTACTGTGCTTATTTTTCACAGATTTCTTTTTTCTGTTTTTCTTGAGGCAAGAATTTTGTTTTTTAGGCTCCTCCTCTGGTACAACGTCACTTTTTTGAGCTTCCTGGCAGTCTCTGGGTTTAGTTTCCACTTTCTTTTTCTTTTTTGTTACCACTGAGGTATCATTTGCAGGCTCTTGCTTTGAGGAAGTTACTTCAGCCTCTGCCTTTCTTTTGATCTTCTTTGTTTTACATGTTTTCTCAGTATTTTTCTCAGTATTTTTCTCAGTTTTAATATCCACCTCCTTGTTTTCTGAAGCTGATTTCCGACTTCTGGTTGTCACCTGGCCTGCAGAAACATTGCTCACTGGCTTCTTTTCCTTTGCCAAATTATCTTTTTTCTCCACTTTCACAATTTTCTCGGTTTTCTTTGCAGCTGAATCCCCTTTCGTTTGCTCCTTCTCCGCTTTGTCATTAATGCTCTCAGAAAAGTCTGCTTCGCTCTTTTTAGTCCGTAGCTTCACCTTTGAAACATCCATGGTGATGTCAGAACAATCGGGATGCCTGGATTTGATGTGATACTGCAGGTTACACTTTTTAGATGCTGCATAATCACAAACAGGACAGAGGAACTGGCGCGGATTGACGTGGAGCTCAACGTGCTTTTTGAAGTTGCTGCGGTCAGCTGTTTTGTAGTCACAGTGTGGGCAAGTCAGAGGCTTCGGCCCATTGTGAACCTGCCTTGCATGACGAGTTACTTCATGCTGGTTTGAGGCCACATAGCTGCACTGATCACATTTGAATGGCTTCTCACCTAAGGAAGGAAGGGTGGAAGGGAATGATGGTGATTATTAAGCATGGGGTGGTGGTGGGGAAATCACTTCCCACTAATACAGATACAGAAATAGGAAACTCAAAAAGAAAAAAAAATATCCATGCGCCTTTAAAATTAAATACAGTCAAAATAAGAAATTCACAAGTCACAAACACATTCACAAGACACCAAGAACAAAATACAAAAAAGAGAGAAGGGGCAAGGGTTGGGAGGAAAGGGATCCAAAACCAAACAAGCAGTAACAACGTCACAGGTTCTGGCTATGCATACATACCGGCAGAGATCTCTCTACAGTAATATTAGCAAATGGAATCCATACCCAACTGGTCCATTGAATGCATTGTAGAAAAATGGAAATGTAACATTTGATGAATAGCAGTTTCACACAAACGTTTCAAAAAAGTCCAACTTTACACAGACTTAGCATACTTCATGTTTGAAAAGGAAATGAGGGAAAAGAAGCTAGCAAAACCCAAAGCATGTGAAAGAGGCACACTACTCAGGTGATCTTTACCTCTGATAATTCAGTTCACTGTTATGGTGTCTCAAAACACATGATGTACTGGCTGCAGACTACTCTTGGCAAGCCAACCATACACAGTCCAAAACCACCATGTTACTACTGAAACCTGGATTTACAGTTTTGCAATGACTCTTGAAGAAATGTTCCTGAAATGTTCTGCTTAGTGCATGCCGCTGCAGCAGAAGGGGCTTTCCGTTTACACAACAAAGCAAACAGGAAAAACACTTCTAGTGCAACAACTCAAGTCCAGAAATACTTTAAGAATGTCTGTGCATGTGCAAATTCAGCTGAGGAATTTGGGATGCTCCTGAGCTCTGAACCAGCATCTCAAAACTGACCTGCAGAACTAATGCATGCCACTTCCTAACTATGTTGAAAATCCACTCCAGCCCCTTCTGCTCACGGTACAATAATACTTCACCCACCCCTGCAACCCGCTGCCCTGACACTGCCCATAGTCATGCTGCTCCTCTGCAGCACGACTCAGGAGACCAGAGCAGCCTGCAGTGAAGATGAAGCCACCTGTGACTGTGGTGTCTGTGTGTTAGCCACACGGCTGATCTGCAATGCCCTCACAAACACTTGTTCAAGAGTCTAGATCATTTCACATCTGCCTGCAGATCTCTTCTGAAGAAATCTCTTCATTATTTCAAGAAGGGTTGATTCCTTATCATCTTCAGCCTATCTTCTTTCCTTCCTTCATTTCCCCGCTCACTTCCCGCTGATATTTTCCACAAGTTTAAGCTTGATGTGCTTCACTGCTCATCCTTCTCCCAAGTATGGACCTTCATCGCCTACGCTTCAAGGAACAGTTCCATGTTACACAGAGCGAGGACAGGAACAGCCTCTCTCTTGCGTACTCAAGAACAAGCTGTTCTAACTGCACAGAGTGCTCAGACGTAGCCACAACAGGGTAACTCACAAGGTTGTGTGTGAAGAGGTTGTGTCCATCACCTCTGCTAAATCCAGGGGTTTTGTTGCACAAGTGGAAAGGACATGTACCAAGATGGCTAAGAATACAGCTGTGAAGTAGGCTCTACACCACTGTCATTCACTGTCTGACATTTGAAGAAAGAGAAAGGTCCAGCACCAGTTTGCCTTAAAAGGCTAGCCTATAAACTGCAGGAGTCCAGAAACCGCCACAGAAAAGGTTCAGCTGCCTGGGCAATGCAGCAAGACGTGCAATAGAAGTTATGAGAGCTATTAATAAACACCCCTGATAGCAAGAGTCCCATGTGCACTCCCACTTCTGTCAGCCCAGCTCACGCCCTCCCTCCCAGACCTTTGAGTCAAGGGCCAAGGGCAGATCCCACTCCTCATCTCCTTCAGATTTGAGACTTCTTTGCACAGACAAGGGGAGAATACGATGTTCAAGAAATAGTTTCCAGGCTCAGCATTGACCAAACCATTTGCAAATTCACATTTAGCCCAGAGGTTCAGCCAAAAATTATTTTTGTTTCTGGAAGCAGAATATTTCATTCACAAAATTCTCAAACCAAAATACTGGCATGTCATTTAAAGCTGGCTATTTTTAATGGGTCCAAACACCCCATCCACAACAGTTAAAATTTCCTACCTTCTGGTTTCAATTAAAAGCCTCATCTATTGAAACTGAAACAATTACTGTTCAGGAGACTTTCACTGCTCTTTGCTAGGATTAGGAATTGTCTGGTCAATTCAGATATTAGCAAACTAAAAGCACAGGCTGAGATCTACCTGAACTCCCCTGCGAGGGTCACAAAGGACAACTGTGCTTGTGTCTAGGATGCCTAAGCTGTTACAACTCACAAAAATGCTATTATTCATTCAAAAAGAGATTCACAAGAGAGCAAGAGCAGATGTTTGTAACACCACAGCTTATCACCAGTAATGGGAAAAAAGGCTAGTGAAAATTGCTAATTTGGCTTTTAGTGCCACAAGACCGACTCACTTGTGAACACCCTCCGAGTTTGCTTTTCTCTCCTCTGTGTCTCCTTGCCATAAGCAGGCACTATTTTTATCTTCCTGTAATACTAAGCAAAAGCTAAGGGTTCCCTCAGAACCCCTGGGTGAGGTGAAATCACAGACATCACAGAGGAGACTCTCAGCTGCTCAAAATTTTCCCAGCTTCACTGATTTGAACTGAGTTACGGCAGCAGGCAGAAGA
This sequence comes from Scopus umbretta, assembly GCA_013400535.1. Taxonomy (NCBI): domain Eukaryota; kingdom Metazoa; phylum Chordata; class Aves; order Pelecaniformes; family Scopidae; genus Scopus; species Scopus umbretta. The sequence continues at coordinate 26,115 of VZTL01000170.1, forward strand.
CAAGAATCTGCTCCTGTATCATCATCACAATGCTGTATTTGATACTAGTTTACTAGGACTACTAAAGCAGCCCTATGAACCTCTGAATACACCTTGGAAAGTAAAAGGGAAAGAAAAAGATACATTCCCCTGTTATTGCTGATTGTTATTAATGACACTTAGCATTTCCTTAGCAGGTAAAGACAACCTTCCCTGTTAAACAGGAGCTAAAGCTCAGGCCGTACTGGATAACATCTCACACTGAACTGGGCAGCCCGCTCTAGGTGGCCCTGCTTGACCAGGGAGGCTGAACCAGACGACCTCCAGAGATCCCTTCCAACTTCAACCATGCTGTGACTGTCAGCCGCCCCCTTTTCCCGAGTCATGCTGCTGCCACCCCTTACCAACCTGAGTGGGTGCGCATGTGCCTGGTTAAATGGGTCTTCTGAGAGCTGGAATAAGGACACATAGCACATTGATAGGGTCGCTCTCCTGCAAAAACAAACAGCAAATTAGTTACTGAAACACAGCTGATTCCCAAACTTGGTTACTGAGCCATACATGTGAGGCTGTCACAGGTCCCCAGGTTGCATTTGAGGGCACATTATCTCTTAGCAAAAAGCCACAGCACATGCCAGAGCTGGACCAGTGCAACATGTCGTGCCTTATGAACGAGGGTAGTGAAGGGGCAGAATATGAGAGAGGCATATCCTCATGTCTGTCTGGGGTCAGAGGGTAACCTCAGGCAAAAGGTGATGAGCACAGCCACCTTTAGGAAGCCCTAAGCCACCAGAGCTGACTTTCCTACAGTATTTTCTCTTGGCACTCGGAAGATACACAAAAGATATAGACCCTCTAAAGAAACCAGGTATGTTCTTGCTTCATATAACACCTTACCTGAAACCTCCGTGCTTAAATTGGATTAAGATGGGGAGCAACCACCCATTTAGCGCAGACCTGCATTTGCCAGAACACAAGCGCAGGTAGAGTCTGGGTCTCTACTTCCAAAGTTTTACGGGCAGAGAGAAACTAGCTTGGAGCATGGAAAAGCATGATGCCCTGTTCAGTGAAATGATGCTGCTAGCAAAAGCTTAAGTGTAGCAGCAGCATTTATTTTGAAGACTCAAATCCCTCTGCCTACAGAGTTATTGTTTCTGGAGAACTAATGGAAACCAACCTGTCATAAATTAGGTCTCCACAAGGGACAGTTAGCTTGTGTAACTATCAGTACAATGATACCTGAAAATCCTTTTCAAGTGAAGACAAGCCCCAAATAAAGGCAGACAGTTTTAGAGTTAACATCTGTTAGGCAGGTCCAGAGAAGTACCAGGGGTGTTTGCCCCAAACTGAGAGATCTAGGCTGCCTTGTCTCCACTATAAGTTGTAAAAACACTTTTTAGTCTAGGGTGGATACCGCCAACAGAAGAGGGGAGTGAAGCTGGGAAGGGAAAAGTAATTCTTATTACTGGGTTTTAATATTTATTCAAGTCATGGTCAGAATTACACTACAGCATTTTGCTACATCAGCTGAAGCCTACAACCAACTCACTGAGACCTGGTGGTCAGCAAGGGCCCTGCATACAGCCTGTTTGTTCACTTTCAGGGGCACAGCTCTATCTGCAGCAGCAAAGACCTTCATCTGCCGGTATGCGATGTGAGGCTCCACTGCAGGCATTTGCCAAAACAGCAGCAGAAGCGGTCTTTGTAATGCAGACTAATCCCACATTTCTTCCTCCCATCAAACATTTAGACTATCGTTCTTGATTAGATCAGCAGTTTAAAGGTAAATTCACCCTAACAACCATACCCCTCTTCCCTTTCCAGTTAAAACAAAGTAGGAGATTGGTGCAATACACACAATAACATTAAGTCACGTACAAGGGAGGGGTAGGCTTTTTGTTATAAAGAAATGGGTTTGTTTTTTAAATGATTCCTTACAATCTGAAACTATGTGGCCAAAAGTCCTGGAATATTCAGTCATGTCTTCTTCCCATTACCTGAAATTTCATGTATCTTTAAAGTTGCCCACAAGGTCGGGAATGTGGAAAATGGTATTTTTCTTTCAGGTATTTTACACAGGGCACAGCAACAAAAAAAAGTACTGGATTTAAAGTACAATGAATGCAACTATGCAAATGTGTTATTGCCACTTGAGAATTAACTGCCTGACTACACTGAAAGAGCTGTTTTGTAAAATGCTATTCCCCAAAGGATTTTTATTTTACAGGCTCATTATATGCAAACAAGCCACCAAAAAAGGCACTTAAAAGAATAAGCACTGAGCTAGCAAAAGCTTAAGCCTGCACTTAACTCTGTGCAAATGAACAGGCAGACCAACATCAGTGAATGAGTTTAAGATCATCTCTTTATAAAGCTTGTCTTGTAATGCTATTAAAAGTTCTGTCTGCTTGAAACAAAACTGCTTTCACCAAACTTCCAACACAGGGGCAAGCAAGAAAGAAAGATCCCCTATGACAACCAAAATTAAAAAAACAAACCAAACCAAAACAAAAAAATGAAAGACAGCCCAAAGCTAGGCACTGAAGACTGGGACTGCCTGAAATGGATGTCTTATTTATATAGCCCTGCAGACGATTTTCAGTTAAGTTTTCTAGAAATTGCTTCTAACAAGTAAAATGGAAAAAATTAAGAACAATGCTGCACTGTCTTCCACGAGGTACAGCTCCAGAGTCAGCTGCGTGGAGAGCTGACGGAATAAATCAAGTCAAAACTTGGTCTAACATGTCTAATGAGCACAAAGGAGTCCAGGTAGATCTGTCCCTGGCACAAAGGGTCCTTTCTGCCCCACCAGCAAGGGAAGGGACGGCCCTGAACGTCCTCAGCCACTCCCTCCTGGGCAGCAGACAGGCTCTTCCAGATGTAGGTCTCCCAGCTGACAAGCTTATGACCATCTGCAGGCTCCTTAAACCACGCCTCTGCCCAAGGTCCCCCATATTTGTCAGCAGCCTGCCACACAAGCACTGTCACAAGCTGCAAGGTATCCTCCAGTACAGGGCGGGTTCATGGACACCTGCTTTCCAACAGGGACGCAAGCAACAGGCAAGGAGATAACCTCTGCCAGCCTTCCCGTGCTCCCCAAACATGCCAAGGACAGGTATTTCTCCCACCACGCAGGGTACTCGCAGTCAGCCCCTTCCCTGCTCCTGGCCATGCGCTCTGGCATTTGTATGTGTCCTTTGTAAGTCGATTCAGTTCACTAACCAGCAGAAAACCAACCTGGGAAGAGGGAAGCAATATTTTACTGCCATTTTAGTGAGCTGAACCAACCAGTCCCAGGATACGGGGAGGAAACTGAGACTGCTTTTCTCCAGCAGCAGCAGCAGCAGCAGCAGCAGCAGCGCATTTGATCCTGTGAAACTGCACTCCGTACAGAGTCAGTGTTTCAGAGAACTGGATGGCTCAAACACAGCAGAATCCAATTATCTGCACGGAGGCATTTTCCCACGCAGAAAAAAAAGCAGGTGAAGTACAAAAAAAAAATAGGAGAGAGAAAAAAAGTATCTATTCAAAATTATTTAACCTATTAGCAATCAGGAAACTAAAGAAACAAAGAGTTCCAACTTTCTTCTTAATATTCCAAAGCCATAGAATAGGAAGAAAATGCAGTACCAGGACGTATGTATCCCTCTCACCTTTTTTCCAACAAATATTTTTGCTTAAGTTTTGAATGAAAACTATAATCGAAAGATATCTTAGCATTGTTCAGACAGTTTTTATTAAATTCACTACTGTTATGTTAACAGTCTGCAAACACTTTTGACTGTAAAATACCTGTGGGTGTTTTTTTCTGGTTTTTGGGGGGAGGGGGTGTATTTGTTTGGTTTGGGGCTTTTTTTTGTGCGTTGTGGTTTTGTTTGTGTTTTTTTTTAAGGCAACTGATTACACATTAATAGCAACAGAACCTTTTAGCCTGGTGTATAAATATACCTGCCAGTAGCTTGTTCATTCTTCCAATACTCTTCCTTTAGCTTTAACACCCTCCCCCACAAAATCAATGTTACTGGAAACAAGGCACATTCCTAAATGAGTCTACTAACATATCTGAAAGATTTTTATCAAGTGAGAACTGTCTGAAAGATCTTAACTTTTAGGTAGGAGCTAGCAAAGAAACAACTACCAGGGTGGACTAAAAAACGCTGAAATCATAATCACACCTCTCAGCACAATTAAAATAATGAAAAGACATGGCGAACCAAAGAACCAGAAACCTTGATTGCACCACTATTTTTAAAAGGAGAAAAGAGGAATGGACAATATCTCACATAGTTTAACATGCTTGATTTTTTTTTAATTATTTTAATACAGTTCACTGCTAAATTGGTCAAATGCAGTGATAACAGAGCGCTTCTTCAGCAAACATGCTTTCATGGTTAGTTCCTGCAAAACTCAACAAGAGCTTTCAGAGATCAGAGGGGGGGCCCTAATGTCATGTACAAACACAAGCAGGGATGAATGTAAAGTCGAGACAAATGGAAAACAGACGGGCACCACAGCACGGGCTCACAACTGGCTGCGAGTTCCCCGGATGATTTGTTTGGTTTTCTCCCATTATTTTGTCATTTTTACCTGGTCTCTTTCCTGTTATCTCCCACAACACACACAAAGAAAACAAACTGGAGGATAAACCACACCGTTTTCCTCACAACTCTCACAATAACATTTGTTTACTTGTTTAGGAAAGAAGTATTTAGGCAGGACTGATTTTTAAACCGATGGTATCCTCTAAACAACAGCAGGTGGCTATTGTTGAGAGTTTGTCCTGAAGTGCTAAAAATCCCAGCCCACCCTCCTGACCTCGTCGAAGCAGATACTAAAGCATGCTAAGGAACACGAACTTCTGCACAAGCGGAGCTCAAGCCCAGCCCCGAGGCCGCCCCAGCCCAGCCCTCCCCTTCCAGACAGCTGCAGACAACTGAACCGAAGCCTCCAAACCATTCATGTCACTGCTGTGACAAAACATGACTTCAAAGGAGAAATTCCCCAGTGTTTTGCTCAGCCGGCACAGCCTACAATAAAGGGGAACCGAGTCAGGTCAGCACGCTAGAAGATGGTTAGCCAGTCTGCCCTCTCCTCAGAAAGCCTTGACAAGGTGGAAATAAAAGCTGCTGAGGAGCTGCAAGAAAGGTCTGAACCGCCCTCCCGCTTCCACAAAAGGGATGAGGAAGCAAAGCAACCGTACCCTGCTGCCCGAAGAGGCGAGGCGGCTACCACGGCCCCTGCTAGAACGGAGCCTCAGGTTGGGGTGTGCTTCTGGACTCCCCATGTGAGAGGCTGGCGAAGCTCTCCGATACAAAGCAGGGTATTTCCTAAATCACCTGCGGCCCCAGCTCACAGGACGGCGGCAACACCGAAGGCCCTCCGATTCCACGTGGTATGAACCAGAGTAGAAAGGGGCCTCACGCTGTTCCTTGAGCTTACAAACCGACCTTAGGAGAAGACAGGAAATCAGGCCAAAGACACCCCGAGGGCTTCCTATGGGCCAACAGAAGTACACGTCTACTTCTGGCTAGTGCAGCGAAGCAGACCTTAAAAAAAACGAGGCCTCTGTACATTAAGAGGAACTCATTCACTGGGAACACTACTCAACTCTTATTCTGACTTTGTAGACGCTGGAGGGCTCCTTTGCATGTGTGTATCAGCTCTTTCTTCTCTGTAACTACAGCTTAAATCAAGGTTCAGCTCAGTCTGAAGGTACCATTTTCAAAACTGCCTATGTGACTTAGGCACCCTTTGTCAACCTGCTTGTTTTGTTTTTACAGTACATCAGGCTTTCGTGTTGTAGACCCTGACAGATCATCACAGGCACGCTTTGTCATGCCCTCTTCAAAAAAAAACGGCTTAAAATGATAAACAGGATGCTCTCCATCTCCTCTTGGGCCCCTGACATTGAGAGATTTTTCTCAGTCCTCTAGGACTGCAGACTGGAGCTCAAACCAAATCCACACCTCCATGAGGCTAAACCTGGTGGCACCAAGAGGAGAGAGCGCAGAGCTTAATCGGGGTGGAACGAACTTTGCAAATAGAAGACTCTCAGCTTGCTTCATTCATCACAGTTTCTCAGTACTCTTACGACGCTTAAATCAAAAGAAGATGACAGACTTACCTGTGTGAGTTCGAATATGTTGAATATAATTGTTCTTCCTGTCTGAAAAATAGGAGCATTGTGAGCAGGTATACACCTTCCTGGGAAAATGATTTCTTAGGTGTTTCTTCCAGTGATATTCACTGACGGTAGTATACGTGCATATGGTACACTTGTAGACTCTCTCATTTTCCCCTGCTTTGTTGTGGTGCTTCAAGTGAGCCAGGTAGTGATCATATCTGTTAGTGTTATAGCCACAACGATCACAACGGATTGGGCCCTTAGAGAAATCCACCTCTTCTGCGGTGCAAGAATCAGAGTCCTTCACCTGGGCTTGCTTTTCTGCGTTTTCTTCCACAAAGAATTTCTTAGCACTGTGAACCCTGATATGATGCACAAACTCCTCTTCAGACTCTGCCTCGTACTGGCAGGGCTTACAACGAAACGGCTTGCTCTTCAAGCTCTTACACTTGTCCTCCGTGCTTTCTGGAGTACCCGGTGCTTCCAATGAGACATCTTTGTCCACGCTGGGAGTCTTGGGAGGGGGGCAAGCGGCTGGACCTTGGCTTTCCACACTAGGAACTTCAAGAGAGCTTAATTCCACATTTTCAGGTGCCTCGTGGTCGCTCTCCGCAGCCTGGGTATCTTCCATACCCTCTCCATCGCTGTCTGAGAAGTTGCTGTCCCCCACCGTTGTCAGTTCTGCCATTTGCCTCTCTTCGCCAACCAGGTAATCGCAGCAGTTGCCATTGACTTCTCCTGTCAAGGCCACGTTTGCCAACATAATAAGCTGAGGCGCTGCCAGCTCAGCTTTAGAAAGGTCGTGTAAGTCATACATGTCGTTGGACAATGCCATGCCAATATTAGCACTGCCAGGGAAGAGGCTGTTCCCACCAGACTGTCCCAGCACTTGAGTTGCCATGGCAGTAATTCTGTTTAAGAGAAAAGGAACACCGGTAAGAGCCCGACTTGCGGAAAAGCCTCCTCTGCTTCGTAGCGTCCAAGCAGCCCTCCAGGTAACACCAGAAAATCCAACCCCCTTCGCTGAGGCACTGGGGCAGCCGGAGGCAGAACCCGGGGGCGAGAGACGCTTCCCCGCTACCACGGACCACGCTGGGCCTCGGGGGGCGGCGGGGGGGGGCCCGTTCCTCTCCCGAAAGGGCTGCTTGCTTCCGCCCGACGCCTGCTGCGGGATCCCACCGGGGGGCGGCCGGGCGGGGGGCGGCCGACAGCGGGGTCCCACGTCCCTGCTCCCCC